>CM038676.1:282917441-283123154 GCA_021605205.1 Aegilops longissima
GCGTGGCGGCGAACCCGACGCCCTCTTCACCGACTACTTCAGCGGCTGCCTCTGCATCTGCGGAGTCGGTCGCAATTGCCTCCGCATTGCCGTCCGTAGGGTCGGCCGTGATGGCCTCTCCGGCGATCTCTGCAGGGTCGCTCGTGCTGGCCTCTCCGGCGTGCTCCACAGGTTCGGCCGCAACGGGCTCTTCAGCACCATCTTCGCCCGTTGCCCCCCGGACTCGCTGCCCCGACGCATGCTGACTTGCGCTCGGACGGCGTTCACCGCCCGAGTCAGTGGTACTCCACCGATGAGTACCTCCTTGCGGCATACACCTCGGCGCCGTCACCCCTTCCATCGTCAGCTCGAGCAGCTTTCCGTGATCCTCATTGGCTCGCTGCGATGCAGGAGGAGTTTGATGCTCTTCAGCGCAACCGCACCTGGCAGTTGGTTCCTCGGCCCCCGCACGCTAATGTGATCAGAGGCAAGTGGGCCTTTCGCCATAAGACTCGACCTGATGGGACTCTTGAGCGGTACAAGGCTCGCTGGGTGGTCTGCGGTTTCCGCCAGCGTGCCGGTGTGGACTTCACCGACACTTTTGCCCCGGTTGTCAAACCGGGCACCATCTGCACTGTTCTGCAGCTGGCGGTCTCTCGCGCTTTGGCCGTCCATCAGATGGATGTCTCCAACGCTTTTCTTCATGGCCACCTTGCCGAACAGGTCTACTATCAGCAACCCACAGGCTTCGTTGACGGACTCAGCCCGATCACGTATGCATGCTCTCTCTCTCTCTCTCTCTCTCTCTCTCTCTCTCTCTACGGGATTAAGCAGGCTCCTCATGCGTGGTACCAGCGTATTGCCACATTTCTTCAGCAGCTTGGGTTCCAAGCTACTCGCTCTGATGCCTCCCTGTTTGTGTATTATCACGAGAGTGGGACTGCATATCTGCTGCTCTACGTCGACATCATCATCCTGACAGCATCTTCGGCCGAGCTTATTCGCCAGCTCACAGCTCGTCTCGGCACCGAGTTTGCCATGAAGGACCTTGGTCCTTTGCACTATTGCCTCGGGATCGAGGTGGTGCGGCGTGACGATGGATTCTTTCTTCATCGGTAGCATTACGCCCACGAGTTACTCGAGCGAGCTGGCATGCTGAACTACAAGCCCGTACCTACACCTATCAATACGAAGGCTAAGGTCTCTACTCTTGGCACTCCAGCGCATGACGCTAGCTTCTACAGGTCCATTGTTAGTGCTCTTCAATACTTGACGCTCACCTGGCTAGACTTGCATTACGCCGTCCAGCAGGTGTTCCTACACATGCACGCTCCACGTGACTCACACTGGAACCTGGTGAAGCGGATCCTTCGTTATATCCGCGACACCATGGCTTTGGGTCTCACGTTGACAGTGTCCTCTTCCACCGACTTGATGGCCTACTCGGATGTTGATTGGGTTGGCTGCCCCGACACTCGTCACTCCACCTCTGGCTACTGTGTCTACCTCGGACCCTCTCTCATATCGTGGTCGCCTAAACAGCAACCCACGGTGTCCGGATTGAGTGCCTAGGCTGAGTACCGAGTTGTGGCTAACGTCGTTGTCGGGTGTTCCTGGTTACGACAGCTTCTTCAGGAGTTGCACCTTGGTGTGGCCAAGGCTACTGTTGTCTATTGTGACAACGTCTCCGCCATCTACCTCTTCGCCAACCCCGTTCATCATCATAGCGCAAAGCATATCGAGCTCGACATTCACTTCATGCGTGAGCAGGTGGCTCTCGGGCATGTTCGGGTCTTGCATGTTCCCACTGCTCAACAATTCGCCGATGTTATGACCAAGGGGTTACCAACGCCTACCTTTGACGAGTTTCGGTCCAGTCTATGCGTCACCGACGCCCGTGTCGACTTCTTGTGAGGATGTTGAATATATGTGTAGGCAATATATCGCATGTATGGATAGGATCATTTCCTACCTAGCCCCGCCTCCTGTTTCCTTGTACAGTCGAGGCCGTGGACTACATCATGTACATATATACGTGCGTGTACACACCCAATCTAATTGAGAGTTGCATTGTCAAACAATAGGCTGGAACCGGTGGGTGACTGGTTTGCTCATAAAACAGGGCAAAGTAACCAAGTCATCACATCTTGAGAGAAGAGTGACCAAAATACTCATCTCGCAAAAGTTCATTGACTAGTGAAGTGGTGATGCGTTTATCTCAAAGGAAAATATCTCCGTTTTTCTTTGTTTTATTCCATTGCACCGACGCCGCAGATTTGTCCCGGCAGAAGTCCCATCACACACAGAAACCCATAGAAATGATTCTTCCCTTCCTACACCATTCTCGGTCCTCAAGACAGATGAACAACTCGCGGTCTCAGGTCTCAGGTCAACTCCACCGCGCGACCCCATCCTGTCCGGCCCTGTCAGTTTAGGACAAAAGGGACAAAGGAGCCAGCCCAGCGCGCGACGGCCCGAACCATCCTGTCTATTTTGTGTCCGGGCCGACCCATTTCGAGCGCAAACTTACGTCGCGTTTGGGTCGCGGCGGACACCAAACGGACCAGCGCCTGCGTCCGCGTCGCGGCAGCGTGACAAGTGACCACCTACCTCCACCCGCCCACATCAATGCGCCTGGCGGGCGGCCCCACCTGTCATCTGCACGTCGAGCGGTTGCCGTCCTTCCTTAAGTGGGAAGCGTGGGCGGTCGTGCGTCCCTGCCCCCACGCCACCAGGCCCTCCTTGAACCCGGCAAGCGCAGAAACCCTAGCCCGCCTCCTCCTCGAGCTACTCGCCCGCCCGCCCGCGCCATGGGCTTACAGGCAGCAAAAGGCAAGCACGACCAGCGAGGCGAGTCCTCCTCGAAGCGCCGCCCGCTCCGCTCCGTGAAGGAAGGAGCCAGCGTCTCCGCCGCGCTCCTCCCGTCGAGCCCCAGCGTCTCCACGCGCTTCGTCCGTCGAGCCCTGCGTCTCCGTGCTCCTCCCGCGGCGCCGGCCCACTTCACCATTGCCCCTCGGCCCTCCGGCGGCGCGACCGAGCGATACATCTGCGCGGGCGTGTGCGGAAATCTTGAGAAACGAGGCGCCGGTCCCGTGGAAGCGGCGCCCACCTCCCCAGCGGGTGGCACCTCTCCGCGGACGGGTCCCCATCCGCGCCGATGCCGGCGACCGGTCGTGCAGCGCGATGAGATCAACCGCCGCCGCCGCCTCCTCCCGGCGACATACTACTACGACCACGAGTACGCCCCGACTTCGCCCGGCCCGACCACGTGGCTCGGGGCGAAACACGGCGTGTGGCGCGCGTCCTACCGCCGGCACCGGCGTCGGGGCGCGAGAAGGCCCGTCTCGCGAGCAGCGGCGTCTGCAGGTGTGCGGCCTGGCATACGCGTCGCCTTCCCGTCTCGTCGCCCCTCCCTCTCCTCGCGCGGCGGCGGAAGGAGGAGGCATATCTCTGCAGCGTGTCATGGGCGACTCCATGAACACGCCTGACGAGCGGCGATGGGGCGGCTGGAGGAGGCCATGGCCCTCTCTGCCGCCGGGGCGTCGCCTTCCGGGCTGCGAGATGGCGGCCGTCAGGAGGAGGACCCGCGGCTGCGTTCCGGCGGCTGCTGGGCGAGGTGAGAGCTAGTCTGCCTTTGCTCGGAGATAGCTGCGGCGTGGCGTGAACGGTGCCCCACTCCCAGCGGTCACGGAGGCGGGGCGTCGCCACGGGAGGAGGTGGTGCAGAGCACCTCCGGCCGTCCAGCCATACGCACCGCCCGCCCACCTATGGGCGCCGCCCGGCCTCGTCGACCTCGTCGGCGGCAGCAGCGACACCGGCGGCGATGAAAGACGGCGGCAGCCCACGGCACCGGCAGGCACAGCGAGGAAGCGGGAGGAGTTTTTTATTTTCTTATTATGTTAATTATGAATCTGGGCCTTTTAATTGGCCGTTGAAACTGGGCGTTTGTGGCCAACCCATATATATGTTTTATGTTTTTTAAATCGTTTATTTGCTTTTTAGTTATGTAATTATTATTTTTAATCCCGTCCATCCCGGACACGATTTGGGGTGCGGCCGCGCGGTGGGCACACGCACGACCCAATGGACACAGCCGGACACGGGCATACCTATCGGCGCCCCAAAAAGACAGATTCGGTCCAATCCGGACGTCCGTTTGGGATCGTGCGGTGGAGTTGGCCTCACAAACACAGCAGGAGATGATTGATCCGTGTGCACGCAAACACAAGCTTTGTTTCAGGAGTGAGTTAGGACAGGCAGACAGTGCAGCAAATGGAGCAGTGAATTTGGGTTGTACTGGCACCCTGTGCACCAGTCAAGTGCTGTCGACATGCATGATGTGGCTGCGGTACAAGCTGCAGTATGTATCTCTCCATTGATGACGAAACGCATGCATCAAATTGAAGACGACCACTTATTACCCTTGATGTATCTCGGTGCAGGTTATAATCCATCGGGCAAGGAGCTGCTTGCCTGCTTCTCCTCGCAATAAAAGTGCCCTGCGCCTGCATGACCTATCATCTCATCTTTTTTCCATGATTAGTGTCATGTGCACTAGTACACTCGTGCGGAGACCAGCGTCCATGTGAGAGCGCTGTTGGGAGCCTGGTATTTTGAAATATTGAAAATGCTATCTTTACAAAAAAAAATTCGAATAATGCTAGTATCTTTACATGTATGTAAACTTTTATAAAAGAAATAGAGTGCAACTAATCAAAGAGGGCTAGCTCGAGAGGCTTCCCAAGGGTTTATTGGGTGGGCTGAGAGCGCGCCACTTGATGCGCTCTCAGCTGCCGTTACGTGTCGTGTTCTCGGCGTTTCCTTTTATTTTTTTATTTTCTTTTATTTTCTTTGTCGCATGTTTTTTTTGGCTTTCTACGTGGTTTTGGGGGTTTTCAACTTTTCTGTTTTTCATCGGTCTTTCTTAGCCTTTGGACACAAAAAAATTACATGAAAAATGCGTTTATTTCCTTGCGCGAGAGGCACGCTTCGAAAACGAAAAAAAGGTGCATTCTTTTCCTTTCATGAGGGACATAAATTTGCTTTAGAAACAAAAAAAAAACGTGCTTTTTTTCTTCCGCAAAAGGCACGGATTTGCTTCTTCCAGAGCCACGGATTTGATACTGCGAGAGTCACGGCCGTGCCGCTCGGAAACCAAAAAATGTGTTTTTTTTTTGCGAGAGGCACCGATTTGCTTCCGCGAGAGACACAACTCGGAAACATAAAAACATATTTTTTTTCTTCCGCGCGAGGCACCGGTTTGCTTCCGCGAGAGACCGTGCCTCTTGAAAACGAAAAAATGCCTTTTTTTCTTCTGCGAGAGGCACGGGTTTGCTTTCGTGAGAGGCACAACCGTGCCTCTTTGGAAAAGGAAAAAAATGTGCTCTCTGTTCGGTTTTTCATTCATTTTTTGTCCGGTGGTTTTCGTGAAAAAAAGTTCATCAAAACCTATTAACATGAGATCTAATTTTGTGCGGCTCTTGTCGCAACCTGGCAGGTGGTTGTGACCTTTGCAAGGAGTGCTTCTGAATTAATAATTTTGATGATATGTAGCCTGCGCAAATAGGACAAAATTCTGGCCCAAAAACAATAAAAGTAAGGTCAATTTGTACTCGCATTTTTGTTTTCTTTTACACCATATTAGACACTTTTCAAAAGAATGAGGGTGCTGAAAATTATCATGTATACGCGTGCTACACATTATATGTACATGTACACATTTTCCAGATTTTCTTAGGTGTATAAAATCAGGTTTCCGGCTAAGAAAAATAAAGAGCTGTGTGGAGATCGGATTCCAAAACGCACCATCGCATCCACGGGATTCTATTGCCGTGTAATTAACTTCATAATTATTCTAAGATCGATATGATGCATCAATGAAAAAAACCGCCACGAGCATACATCGGGCATTTGCATGACTACACAAAGAATCACGTTGACAAAAAGCAACTCATATAATGCCGAAACTATGTCTGAATAAGAAAAAATAAGAAGAAAAACCTCCAGTGATCAAAACAGCAAACTATGGCAACAAACATCAGCACCAAACATTCATTGACGCGCCTGAGCCCAACTCGCTCCGCTCTCATCTCCGCGCCTAAGCCCGCCGTGCGTCACTCCGCTCGCCACTCCGGCCTCGTCGGCCACCCTCCTGCCCTTCCCCGCCATGGACGCCAGCCCGCACTCGTACTTGGCGACCTTGTATCCCAGCGAGGCGCCCGTGGTGTCGGCACAGGCCTCTCGTCACCTTTCGGCGTCGTCGGCGCCCGAGGAAGAAGCGAAGGCCTCGTCGAGGCATGGTGGCGAGCGAGGCGACCAACCCAGCTGGCTCCCTGGGCGGCCTCCCCGCTGGCGCTCAAGTGGCGGCGCCGCCGCCACCCGGCCGCAGCAGGCCCCGCCACGTTCGTCTTCTCCGCGCGAGGTGTCGCCGGAGATGGTGGGCATGTGCTTCCGCTGCTTCCAGGACGGGCACTACCGGAAGGATTGCACCAACGACATAGTCTGCTTTAGGTGTGGGCAGTCTGGACATGGATCTCGGGACTGCATGCGTCCCGGTAGCCCGTCGTCACCGGAGGAGCTCCGGAGGCTTGTCGTGGAGAAGGTGGCTCATCGGGCAAGGATGCTCTCTGCTAATCGCGGCTCGGTGGGGTGTCGGGGGTGGGAGGGGCTCCACCGCCGCCGCCCCCCCTGCGGCTGCCCAGTGCCTTGATCAGCCTCGCCTCCAGCCGCCGCCTCCGTCGTGCGCCCGTGCCACCGGTCTGGCCCCGACACCCGGTGCCGCGACCAATGCTGCCTCTGGACGAGGAGTTCGACCCGTCGGAGCTCTGCCCGGTGCGCCGCACCCAGTCCATGGAGGAGTTGGAGGGCCGGCTGCAGTTATCCATGGTGGCATACGCGGCTGGCGCAAGGAAGGATATCACGCCAAAGTTCGTTCTCGAAGTGCTACAGGTCAAAGTGGGCATCGAGCCGGAGTGGGTGTCCGTGCACCGTTTCCGGCCGGAGGACTTCCTCATAGTCTTCGCGTGCCCGGAGCATAGGAACAGGTTATGCGCCATGCCGGCGGTGGACCATCATGGGGTAGATTGTTCTGCCGTCAGTGGAACCGGCAAGCCCTAGCAGTGCATTCGGTGTTCAGGAGCAAGGTGTGGATCGAGATCGAGGGCATCCCGCCGCATGCCTGGGAGCTGGAGGTGGTGGAGCGGCTTCTGGGCTCGTCTTGCTTGGTCGATGCGGTGGCGCCGGAGACGAGCTCCCGAGCGGACCTCTCTTCCTTCAAGGTTACGGCGTGGACGGCGGACCCAGAGGCGATCCTGACGCTCCGTTGGTTGGGGGTGCCAGAACCTGGCTTGGGCGTGCGGCCATCACAGCCGGCGTTGCTGCAATACAAAGTTCTCATTCATCTCGCGCAATGATACGTCTCCAACGTATCTACTTTTACTAATGCTTTTCATCTTGTTTTGGACTCTAATTTGCATGATTTGAATGAAATTAACCCCGGACTGACGCTGTTTTCAGCATAACTACCATGGTGTTGTTTTTGTGCAGAAATAAAAGTTCTGGAATGAAACTTTGCGAGGATTTTTATATCAATAATAGGAATTTATGGAGCCAAGACCTGCCAGAGAGGGGCACCTGGGTGGGCACAACCCACCAGGGCGTGCCCCCCCTCTGGCCGCGCCTGTGGGTTGTCCCTTTGGTGGCCCCGCAGACCCTGATTCCAACTCCATAAATACCTATTTTTCCAGAAAAAATCAAGGGAGAAATAATCATCACAATCAACGAGACGGAGCCACCGCCAAGCCCTGTTCTTCCACAGGAGGGCAGATCTGGAGTCCGTTTGGGGCTCCGAGAGGGGGATCTTCGTTCTTCGTCGTCACCAACCCTTCTCCATCGCCAATTCCATGATGCTCCCCACCGGGAGTGAGTAATTCCTTCTTAGGCTCGCTGGTCGGTGAGGAGTTGTATGAGATTCATCATGTAATCGAGTTAGTTTTGTTAGGGCTTGATCCTTAGTATCCACTATGTTCCTAGATTGATGTTGCTATGACTTTGCTATGTTTAATGCTTGTCACTTTGGGCCCAGGTGCCATGAACTCATATCTGAACCGTTTATATTATCATCATTATATCCATGTTTTGGGACCCGATCTTGCAAGTTATAGTCACCTACTACGTGTTATGATCCGGCAACCCCGGAGTAACAACAACCGGGCCCACTCCCGGTGATGACCGTAGTTTGAGGAGTTCATGTATTCACTATGTGTTAATGCTTTGTTCCGGTTCTCTATTAAAAGGATGCCTTAATATCCCTTAGTTTCCAATATGGACCCCGCTGCCATGGGAGGGTAGGATAAAAGATGTCATGCAAGTTCTTTTAATAAAGCATGTATGAATACTTACGAAATACATGCCTACATTATATCGATGAACTGGAGCTAGTGTTGTATCGCCCTAGGTATAACTGTCACATGATGAATATCATCCAACAAGTCACCGATCCAATGCCTACGAATTTATCTTATATTGTTTCTGCCAAGTTACTACTGCTATCATCATTGTTATACTTGCTACAAAATTACTGCTACCACTGTTATTGTTACTATTGCTGCTGTCACTACTATCAAAAATATCATACCACTTTGCTACTGATCACTTTGCTCTAGATAATTAATCTCCAGGTGTGGTTGAATTGACAACTCAGCTGCTAATACCTTCAAATATTCTTTGGCTCCCCTTGTGTCGAATCTATAAATTTGGGTTGAATACTCTACCCTCAAAAACTGTTGCGATCCCCTATACTTGTGGGTTATCAAGACGCAAGTTCAGGATTTCGCAAAGGCTGAGGAGCCTAGATTTCTTAGAGGAGATTCTTCCAGCAGTGGTCAGAGTGGTTTGCCGGACTCCGAGGGCAGCATGGATGGTGGCGGTGGGGCCGTGGCTCGCCGTCGGTCGTGGCAGTTCGGTGCTCGTGATTCTCGGGGAGGTGCGAGCTCAGGCCATGGCGGCAATGGCGCGAGTTCCGGCGGCGGCGGCCGCGGTGGACTATCCGGTCGGGCCATGGAGTGGAGGTTGCCCTCCATGGAGGATGCACCGGTGGTGGCCCCGGTGTGCCAGTAGGTGCATGTCAGCGACCGTATCGCGGTCAGGACCTCTGCTTTTGACCGTTTGTCCGGGTTGGCTACCACGAGGCAGGGTCAGGATCAGGTTTAGGCAAGCGTGGGTGGGTCGGGGCCCCGAGAACTTTTGCCAGAAGCTTTGGCAATGGATGAGGCCGGTGATCGCGGTACAGCTCATGCGAAGGATACGATAGTGGTGGGGATCGAGGACCAACGGGCATATCACGTGTCGAAACCAAGGCCACAGCTGGCATCGATTTTGGTGGTGCGTGAGGTGCTCCAAAACGTGGCCTCTGCTTCGGATCCCCAAACAACTGTGGTGGGACCGGCAGTAGGATCAAGCAGGATTCCAATTTCAAACCAGGAAGAAGTGACCAATGCTGACTTGGCGGAGCGCGAGCCTATCCAGAGCACTTTGCTATGAAGGCAGGCCTGATTGCAGTTTTGACGGTTCCAGAAGTGGACAGACGGGAGGTGGGCCATAGCAGTGCGACGGGAGGGGCCATCGACCCTCCAATGATGGGGTCGAAGATCGAGATGGTGCAGTGCCAGCCTCTGGGTCAGTGCAGACCAATCCAGTTGGAGGGCACGCTGCCGCGTGCACGAGAAGTATTGCTGCCGGCTCCCACTTCTGATAAGCACAGGGTGCTGTAGAGGGACCCACCTGCTAATTTGACGGAATGCGTGGAGGGGGAGTTGGCTTCCCTCCCGTTGGTGCATGCCCCTTCTGCATGCAACGGGGTGCATGCATGCATGGAGGGAGCGGGACGTGAATGTCACATCACCACTGCATGTGGATGATATCCAACATGCAAATGGAGGAGACGTGCAGGCTGATACACATGGTTCAGTGACTTTGGCTCAACAGTCTGAGGTGCAGTTGGAGACGGATATAGAAGAAATCCAGGGGTTATCGCAACAGGAGGAAGTGGCGTACGGCCGGATGAAGACTTTCTGCACTAACATTATCAAGAGGTTAGCCCACCCTATTCTGAAGGAAGTCCATGCCTCATCCGTTCGCTCGGATGCTGAGCCTTTCACCCCCGACCTACGACCAGGGCAGCCAAGAGGGCTGGGATGACTGCACCAACAAAGGCGACGCCGGCGGAGAATGTTCTGTTGCGAACACTAGGCTTGGTCCCGGAGGATTTGGAGCCAGATGAGGCTGTTGTGGATGAGCTCAAGGAGTTATTTGACTCACCACTCCGCGAGCAACATGTGAGAGTGATTGATGTGATTTTTGGCAAGATGCTACCACCGAGGGCTGAGCTTGAGGGAGGCAACACGATGGTGATCGCTGCGTAGTCTTTGCATAGTTTGGTGCCGGAGTTTTACACATGTTAATAATGGATCCAATCCCATCAATTACATGCTGGAACGTGAGAGGTTTGAACAATCCAACGAAAAAGAAGGCGGTGAGGGAGTTCATCTCCCGATCAAATGTAATATGGTGTGTCTCCGGAGACGAAATTAGATGTTGTAGACCATTTTACTATCATGCAATGTATCGGACCATCATATGATGGCTTTGCTTACCTCCCGGCGATTGATACTCGTGGAGGTGTGGTTTTGGCATGGGACTCGACCGTGGTGCAGGTGGATCATGTTGTCTTGGACACACATGCTCTCACCGGGCTGGTTCATAACCTAGACGGGAGCCAATGGTGGATCACAGTGGTGTATGGCCCACAAGGAGATGAACAGAAGCTGGAGTTTCTGTAGGAGCTACGGTCATGGAGGACGACTTTCCCCGGTCCCTGGATGCTACTGGGTGATTTCAACATGATTCTTCAGGCTTCGGAGAAAAATAACACCAACATTAACCGGTACACCATGAACTACTTCAGGGCGTTCGTGGATGATCTTGAGCTAAAAGAGCCGTTTATGCATGGGAGACGCTTCACATGGACAAATGAGAGGGATTTCCCTACCCTAAGCAAAATAGACCGTGTCCTTGTCTCGGTGGACTGGGATCTTGCGAATCCGGACTGCTTTCTTCAGGCGCTGGGAACAAATGTTTCGGATCATGCCCCTCTACACTTAAGTATGTAGGCCATGTGCAACCCAAAGCGGAGGTTTAGATTTGAGATGTACTGGACTAAGTTGGAGGGTTTGAAGACACAGTCAGTGGCATGGGTGTGTAATGATGCAATTGTGGATCCATTCAAAATACTTGATGCTCTATTCGAACGCAGGCCATGGCTCTGCAATCGTGGGGGCAGCGGAAGACGGGCAACATCAAAATCAGGCTTGCAGTGGCAAACTGGGTGATCTGAGGTTGGAACAAGAGAAAGAGTTTTGAACCCTAACTTCAGAAGAGCTATGGCTACAGAGGAACCTGAAGATGGCCGTGCTAGGGCTTGCGTCGCTTGAGAGGACTGTTGCTAGGCAGCGCTCGAGGATTAGATGGCTGGGTGCCGGCGACGCCAACACTAGACTCTTCTAGGTGGTGGCCAATGGAAGACGCTCCAAGAACTACATTGCTCATGTCAAGAGGGGCGATGATATTATCACTGAGCAGCACCAAAAGGAGGAGGTTTTCACCACCGAGTTCAGGAACCGAATGGGAAAGTATCGGGCCCAGGATTTTACCCTCGACCTTGATTACCTTGTGATGGAAACTGTGGATTTACATGATCTGAACGCCATATTTACGGAGGAGAAGATTTGGAATGTCATTAAAGACATGCCAGCCAATCGTGCTCCAGGTCCAGATGGCTTTATAGGCATATTCTATCAGAAGACTTGCCGTATAATCAAGAATGATATTATGGCAGCTATTTTGAAGCTGTACGTTGGAAATGGCCGCAGTTTTGGCAAGTTGAACAAGGCATTGATCACCCTGATTCCGAAGCGAGTGGATGCTGATTCTGTGGGGGACTATCGCCCGATTAGCCTGACGCACAGCTTCACAAAGCTTTTCGCCAAGGCCTTGGCCCTTAGGGCAAGGAGACACATGAAAGAAATTGTACAGGCAAACCAATCGGCTTTCATTGAAGGAAGATGCCTGCATGATAATTTCCTTCTTGTCATCGCTAGGAAATTACACGCGAGGAAGACGCCGGGAGTGTTTCTGAAGCTTGACATCACGAGGGCGTTCTATTCCTTGTCCTGGTTGTTCCTGTTCCAAGTGATGAAGAAGAAAGGTTTTGGGGAGGCTTGGATCAGGTGGGTGGCTATCTTGCTACAAATTGCTAGCACGAAGGTTGTGGTGAATGGATGTCCTGGACAGAGCTTTGTGCACGCATGCGGACTTCGCCAAGGGGATCCCGTTTCACCACTCTTGTTCGTCATTGCTATGGAGACCCTAATGGTGTTGTTCAGGAAGGGAGCCGAGGAAGGAGTGGTTAGCAAACTTAATGGGATCTCTCCTACCCAAAGGCTGTCTATTTACGCAGACGATGTTGCGTTGTTCATCAGACTGACGGAGATGGACTTATTGTTCGTCAAGCAGGTGCTGGATAGCTTTGGTGAGGAATCGGGATTGGATGTCAACTATAATAAATCCAAGGCGATCTTGAATCGAGGCATGGAGGAGGACCAGCACAGAGTTGCCATTCACTTGCAGTGTGGCATTGGGCAGTTTCCATGCAAGTATATGGGCATTCCTTTGGCGATACACCAACTCACTAGGGCAGACTGGCTACCACTTTTGGATCAAGTTAGGAAATTTATCCCGGCTTGGCAATGCGGTCTCATTCAAAGGCATGGACGTCTTGTTCTCATCAAATCCGTGGTGGCGGTGAGACCTATCCATCAGCTAATGGTGATTAATGCTCCTGATTGGGTGTTTGACGAAATTAATGCATGGATGAGGTCGTTTTTTTGGGCCAGGAAGGATAAGGTAAATGGCGGGCAATGCCTCGTGGCATGGAACACTATCTGTCGTCCAACAAGGTTTGGAGGTCTCGGAGTAAAGAATTTGAAGATGCAAGCCCTTGCCCTAAGGCTAAGATGGGAGTGGCTGAGGTGGACGGACATGAACATACCTTGGCAAGGAATCCCGTTTTTGGTTGACGAAGAAGCGAGGCAAGTGTTCAATCACTTGGTGCAAATCATAGTGGGAGCTGGGGATAGAGTCCTCTTTTGGAAGGACCGATGGATGAACGGCTTGGCGGTGGCGGACATTGCACCGGCCATCTTACCCTTGGTTCCCACCAGAGTGCAGAACCAACGGATGGTGGGCCAAGCTATGGTGGACAACAAGTGGGAGATGGACATCAATGGAGAGCCACCTTTCACGGCCCTGATGCAACTCATGCATCTCAGAGTGGCTACTATGGATGCTCATCGCAACCCGCAGCGGCCGGATACATTTGCATGGCCTTGGGATACATCGGGGCAGTACACAGCTCGCTCGGTGTATCGGACTCTGCACCTCGGGCTTGCAACTTCCCCTATCTACGAGTGTATTTGGAGGAGTGGGGCGATTCTCAAATGCAAAATATCTGCATGGTTAGTGGTGCAGTACAGGCTCTTGACCTCGAATCGGCGAGCTATGCATGGCCTGCAGGACACTACGGCAGTTTGCTACACGTACCTACAAGATGAAGACACGGTTGACCATATCATGCTACATTGCCCTTATGCTAAGGAAGTATGGCATTTATGCTTCACGACAATCAGTGTCACCGTTCGACAGCCTCACACAGGTGACGCGCTTGAGGCATGGTGGCTTCAGGCGCGTCGTGCCATCTCGACGAGGGACAGAAGAGGCTTTGACACCATTGTCATCTTCTTTGCATGGTCTTTATGGAAGCAAAGGAATGCAAGAGCCTTTGGGCGGTTGGAGCAACAAAGGAGGCTGCGGCAGTTGGTGCTCCAAATCATAGATGAGCTTAAAGATTGGGATGAAGCTGGAGTTGGGAGATTACATCGATTGTGAGTAGTTAGGCCAGTGTTTGCTTAGGTGTTGAGTGGGTCTTGCTAGCTTGATGTTCGCATCTATGCATAGCTTCTTGTAGTTATGTTTGCTCCCTTTTATAAAAATATGGTACACCATTGGCGTACTCTAAGAAAACATTCATTGACATCATGTGCTCCTCTAGATCTGATCATGTGCCTCTCTTGCTTTGGTTGGGCAGTCGAAAGGAATGGAGGCCTATTAAGAGAACCTTTAAGTGTGAAGCAATGTGGGAAAGAATCCCAGACCTAGGTGAGGTAATCAGCAAAAGTTTGGTTGTAGGAGGGGCGAGTACAACGTTGGATGACATAGCCAAAAAATTAAGATGCATGCAAGACGTTCTTAGCAGTTGGGCACAGAAAGAGTTTTACTCAGTACAGAATAAACTAAAAATCTTACGGGATAGTCTGAAATCGCTGCGATCCCAAGCAACCTCGAGTGTGCTTGAGAATAAAACAAAAAAAGGTGGAAACAGAAATGGGATGAGTGGTTATTTAGAGAGGAGATAATGTGGAGACAACGGTCACGTATCGCATGGTTATGAGAAGGCGACAGAAACACCGATTTCTTCCATCGGAAGGCAAGTTGGAGAAGGAAGAAAAACAGAATTCAGAAGATGAAGAGAGAGGATGGAAGTTGGGCAAAGGATGAGAAGGAAATACAGGTGGAAATTACTGACTTCTTTAAGAACCTGTACAAGAGGGATGAGGGAGTCGCAACCAATGAGCTGATCCAGCTTCTACCGAAAAAGGTTGACGCGCATATGAACAATGACCTCACTAAACCAATTTCTGATGAAGAGGTGGGGGACGCCCTCTTCCAAATTGGGCCACTCAAGGCACCGGGACCGGATGGCTTTCCCGTGCATTTTTACCAAAGAAACTTGGGAGGGTCCTGAAGGAGGATGTTGTAAAAGGAGTGAAGAAGTTTTTCGATGATGGAATTATGCCAGAAGGCTTAAATGACAGCACAATTGTGCTTATTCCAAAAGGTAACAACCCTTTATGCATTAAGAATTACATACCTATTAGCTTGTGTACGTGATATACGAGGTGATCTCCAAAATCTTGGTTAATCGGCTGCGCTCCTTCCTAGATGATATCATCTTAGAAACACAAAGTGCTTTCATTCCGGGACACATGATTACAGACAACGCGATTATTGCGTTCGAGTGTTTCTACAAAATCCAACAGAGTAAGAACAAGAGGGACATGTATGTGTGTACAAGCTGGACTTGGCCAAAGCCTATGACAGAGTCGATTGGAATTTCTTGGAAGGAACTTTGCAGAAACCAGGCTTTGATCAAAATGGAATAAATGGGTGATGACATGTGTTAAATCGGTTCGTTTCTCTGTTAAATGTAACGGGGAGCTACTCCAAAAGTTCTCACCATCGAGAGGTCTGCGCCAGGGGGATCCCCTAAGCCCATATCTGTTCCTTCTGGTGGCAGAGGGTTTATCTACTCTTCTCAACAGAGAGGTGGAGAATGGATCCTTGACACCCATCAAGATAGCAAGAAGGAGACCTGGTATCTCAAACCCGCTTTTCGCTGATGATAGCTTGTTGTTCTTCAAAGCAAATGTGGAGGAGGCTCAAAGAGTCCGAAAGGTGTTGGAAGTATTCCAGAATGGGACGGCGCAACTTCTAAGTCAAGGTAAATGCTCCCTATTGTTCAATGAAGCTACCCAAGTTGACGTGAGGGAGGCAATTATGAATACCCTAGGGGTAGTTTCAGCCAATTTTGAAAGCAAGTACCTGGGACTCCCAACTCCAGAGGGAAAGATGAAGAACGAGAAATTTCAGCCTATCATGGACAGGTTTGGAAAGAGGTGTAGTGCCTGGAATGAAAGATACATGTCCCAAGCAGCAAAGGAGGTGAATGAGAAATCTGTAGCACAAGCTCTCCCAACTTTAATCATGGGAGTGTTCAAACTAAATAAGGGTTTTTGCGAGAGCTATTAAAAGGTAATCAGATATTTTGGTGGGGAGACAAGGACAAACAAAGGAAGGTTCACTGGATGTCGTGGGAGAACATGACGAGGCCGAAGAGGGATGGGGGCATAGGTCCGAGATATGCACCTATTTAACCAAGCATTACTGGTGCGCCAGGGATGGAGACTGATTCAGAACCCGGAGAGCCTTTGTGCTAGAGTGTTAAAATCAAAATATTATCCTAAAGGAGACATTCTTGATACGGTTTTTTTTCCGCGGATGCGTCTCCGGCTTGGAGGGGCACTTAATTTGGGCTGGAACTTCCTAAAGAGGGACTGATATGGCGTGTGGGGAATGGGAGGAGAATACAAATCTCGAGGGATCAGTGGATACCTCGTAAAACAGGCCTAAGGACGGCATAGTTCACTAGACGGTCCCGACTGAGGTGGGTAAGTCAGCTGATTAATCCAGACACAAACACATGGAACACAGAGCTAGTGAGGAATATCTTCCACCAATTTGGCGCTGATAAGATATGCAACATTTGGTTGCCGGCGAATAGTATGGAAGACCATGTTGCATGACATTATGAGAAAATGGGGCTATTCACGGTGAAGAGTGCATACAAATTGGCTGACTCCTTAAAGAGACAAGGCTCGCTAAATTCTTCAAGTTCTACGAGTGAACCAGAAGACAGAAGGATTTGGGACGTGATCTGGAAAGCCCATGTGCCGGAGAAGGTCAAAGTGTTTGGTTGGCGAGTAGCAACTAAATCACTGGCCACAAAACACAATGCCTGCAGAAGAACATTAGCAATAGTAGATGTATGCGATATATGTGGAATGGAAAGTGAAGATGAGTTCCATGCTGTTATAACATGTACGAAGAGCAAAGCATTAAGATTTGCAATCATGAAAAAATGGGAAATCCCCAAGGAGAGTGATTTTAGATTCATTGGGGGGACTGGTTACAGATGCTACTCCTACAGAATACAGGCATGGTCAGAGATCGGATCCTGCTCCTTCTGTGGAAGGCGTGTCATCTAAGGAACAATATTGTCCATGGGGATGGTAGAGAGACGGTGACGGGTGCGGTGCAACATTTGGTTAGGCAGGAGGAGGACCTGCAGACGGCCAGACAGACGGGGGCAATGGAAGACGGTAAAAAAGTTGCATCTCTGTTCTGTCTAAAGCCTGACAAGCCGGTTGAGGGTGAACCAGATAGGTGGGGTGCACCAAGCATGGGAACAGTCAAGTTAAACTGTGATGCAGCCATTGATGCTGAGACTGGAAATACTTGGGGTGGTGCAGTTGCGAGAGACCACAGGGGTTTGGTTCTTGCTTCTGTTGGAAGAAGCCTGGGCCAGTGTCGCTCAGTAGAGGAAGCAGAAGCCTCGGCAGCAGTAATGGGACTTTCAGAATTAGCAAAGCTGTATACTGGAAACCTGGTGCTAGAACTTGATTGTTCCACTGTTGGACATGATACCCAGCAGAACAGGCCTTGTAGAGCCCAATGGTTTGATCTAACTGAGGACATCAGAAGAATATCTTCAGCTTTCTCCAGCTTGGAGTGTTCTACAGTTAGACAGAACATAAACAGGTTGGCACATGGGAGTGCAGCAGTGGCGCGACGCTCGGGAAATTTCATGACGGCAACTGGAGTCCCTGAATGTATTAGGAAGATTATGCTAGGTGAATGTAATACCACCATGGCATAAGTTTGATGGCCATGGTTCTAAAAAACAACTCTGGAAGGAAACAACATGCAAACATCACCGGCGTTGGATCCAACCACCAAAGGCTAGATCCTGAGTTTTCACATGAAAATCAAGTATGAGAAAAACCGAGCAATGCTCTCAATAAGGTAATGGCCCAAAACAACGCCATTTCCTTGGAACCAACTATGATCAAACCTAGAGTTTTCACACCAGAGCTGGGGACCAAGTAGTCGGGCAGCACCACCAAGTCGCAGTCATTGTGTTGTTGGCACCACTTTTCTTGAACCCAATAACTACTAGTGTAGCAGGTCTTGATGTGTCACGTAAGTGAATAAACAGGAAGACCATGCCCGCACAATTAGGCAAACGGGACGCGACAAGAGCGGGTCACCACCAAAGACTCTGAGTGGTTAAGGTCGTTGTGACGAAGATTAACGAGGGAGGAAGGTCCGCAGACCGTGAAAATACCAATTTGGAAAGCTTTGATGTCCACGCATTATCGTTTTGCTCGAGGGAGGAAAGCCACCAGAACTGCTAAAATCCCAATTCAGGATGCTCTCGCAGTCCCACACCATCCTCTTCCGCCATCCTCACAGGTAGTTGTAGAATCGCCCGGCTAACATACTTGTTATTGCCGCCTAATCTGAAGGTCAAGGACTCTCCAACCAATTGTGGAAACCGCCTAGAGTGCAGGATAAGGTGCCACCCATGCGCTCGAGCGGAGGACAACCTCACTCGGACGCAGAAATTTGACTGTGACACTCGCCTATCCACTGAAATAATCGCGGGCATAGGTGCCAACCACCGGCCTGGTCGTAACCACTACATAGCCTACTATCAACCTCAAGTCGTCTCACATTGGCTGCATCTCATCGTCAAAGGCTACAAGAGCAAACACCTCCTGCCTCCACCATTATTGACCAGCGTCGGGCTTAGCCCGACAATACTATCTCGCACCAGCGAGGGATGTGAGCACGGGGAGGTAGCAGGCAACAACTTAAGGTTTGGATGGCGCCATCTGAAGGAAATATGCCCTAGAGGCAATAATAAAGTTGTTGTTTTATATTTCCTTATTCATGATAAAGGTTTATTATTCAAGCTAGAATTGTATTGATCGGAAACTTAAATACATGTGTGGATACATAAACAAATACTGTGTCCCTATGAGCATCTACTAGACTAGCTCATTGATCAAAAGATGGTTAAGGTTTCCTAAACATAGACATGAGTTGTCATTTGATAATGGGATCACATCATTAGGAGAATGATGTGATGGACAAGACCCATCCGTTAGCTTAGCATATGATCGTTCAGTTTTATTGCTACTGCTTTCTTAATGTCAAATACATGTTCCTTTGGCCATGAGATCACACAACTCCCTGATACCGGAGGAATGCATTGTGTGCTATCAAACGTCATAACGTAACTGGGTGATTATAAATATTCTCTACAGGTATCTCTGAGGATGTCTGCTGAGTTGGCTTGGATCGAGATTGGGGTTTTTCACTCCGTGTATCGGAGAGGTATCTCTGGGCCCTCTTCGTAATACACATCATAAGAATCTTGCAAGCAAAGTGACTAAGGAGTTAGTTACGAGATGATGTATTACGGAACTAGTAAAGAGACTTCCCGGTAACGAGATTGAACTAGGCATGAACATATCGACGATCAAATCTCAGGCAAGTAACATATATACCGACAGACAAAGGGAATTACGTATGTTTTCATAAGGTTCGACCGATAAAGATCTTCATAGAATATGTAGGAACCAATATGGGCATCCAGATTCCGCCATTGGTTATTGATCGGAAAGGTGTCTCAGCCATGTCTACATAGTTCTTGAACCCATAGGGTCCGCACGCTTAACGTTCGTTGACGATATAGTATTGTATGAGTTATGTGAGTTGATGACTGAATGTTGTTCGGAGTCCCGGATGAGATCACAGACATGACGAGGAGCTCTGGAATGGTCTGGAGGTAAATATTGATATATAGGACGATAGTATTTGGTCACCGAAAAGGTTGCGGAAGTACGAGATATTTTATCAGAGTGCGAGAAGGGGTTCCAGGAGGCACCGGCAAGCGGTGGGCCTTATGCGCCAAAGGGGGGAGCACACTAGCTCACAAGGGGGATGGTACGCCCCTCCACCCCTTGCCCACACACCAAAGAGGTAGGGAAGGAAGGGGGAGGCGCCCCAAAGGCAGCCACCCCCTTTCCTTCCCCCCATGCACAAATATGGAAGGGGGTTTCGGCCAGGGCAGTTTCCCTAGGGCAGCCGTCGGCCACTTGGGGCGCCCTAGGGTCTGCCTCCCCTCCCCCCTCCACCTATATATATGAGAGGAGGGAGAGGGGCAACACACACCACAATTCCCTAGCCGTGTGATGTGCCCCTCTCCCTCTAGTTCGTCCTTGGTCATATTTTCGTAGTGCTTGGCGAAGCCCTGCGGAGATAGTGTTGGGGAACGTAGTAATTTCAAAAAAAATCCTACGCACACGCAAGATCATGGTGATGCATAGCAACAAGACGGGAGAGTGTCGTCTACGTACCCTCGTAGACCGTAAGCGGAAGCGTTATGACAACGTGGTTGATGTAGTCGTACGTCTTCATGATCGACCGATCCTCTGTACCAAACGGACGGCACCTCCGCGTTGACTGCGTTCAGCTCGGTGGCGTCCCACGAACTCACGATCGATGAGAGCTTCGGGAAGAGCTTCGTCGACCGACGGCATGGTGACGGTGTTGATGAAGCTACCGACGCAGGGCTTTGCCTAAGCACCGCTATGATATGACCGAGGTGGATTATGGTGGAGGGGGGCACCGCACACGGCTAAGAGATCAATGATCAATTGTTGTCCCTTGGGGTGCCCCCTACCCCCGTATATAAAGGAGCTAGGGGGGAGGAGGGCGCGCCAAGAGGGGATTCCTACTCCCACCGGGAGTAGGACTCCTTTCCTAGTAGGAGTAGGAGAAGGGGGAAAGGAAGGAGAGAGGAGGAAGGAAAGGGGGTTGCCACCCCCCTCCTTGTCCAATCCAGACTTAGGTTTCTTCTCCTGAGCAGCAACTTGTTTGCTGTTCTTCTTGAAGTTCCCCTTCTTCTTCCCTTTACCCTTTTTCTTGAAGCTGGTGGTCTTGTTGACCATCAACACTTGATGATCCTTCTTGATTTCTACCTCCGCAACCTTTAGCATTGCAAAGAGCTCGGGAATTGTCTTATCCATCCCTTGCATATTATAGTTCATCACGAAGCTCTTGTAGCTTGGTGGCGGTGATTGAAGAATTCTGTCAATGACACTATCATCCGGAAGATTAACTCCCAGTTGAATCAAGTGATTGCAGTACCCAGACATCTTGAGTATATGTTAACTGACAGAACTATTCTCCTCCATTTTGCAGCTGTAGAACTTATTGGAGACTTCATATCTCTCAATCCGGGAATTTTCTTGAAATATTAACTTCAACTCCTGGAACATCTCATATGCTCCATAGCGTTCATAACATCGTTGAAGTCGATTCTAAGCCGTAAAGCATGGCACATTGAACTATCGGTAGTCATCGCTTTGCTCTGCGAACGTTCTTAATGTCGTCGATTGCATCTGCAGCAGGCTGGCACCCAGCGCTGCTTCTAGGGCGTAATTCTTACGTGCAGCAATGAGGATAATCCTCAAATTCTGGACCCAGTCCGTGTAATTGCTACCATCATCTTTCAACTTCGCTTTCTCAAGAAACGCATTAAAATTCAACGGAACAACAGCACAGGCCATCTATCTACAACAACATAGACAAGCAAAATACTATCAGGTACTAAGTTCATGATAGATTAAAGTTCAATTAATCATATTACTTAAGAACTCCCACTTAGATAGACATCTCTATTATCATCTAAGTGATCACGTGATCCAAATCAACTAAACCATAACCGATCGTCACGGGAAATGGAGTAGTTTTCAATGGTGAACATCAGTATGTTGATCATATCTACTATATGATTCACGCTCGACCTTTCGGTCTTAGTGTTCCGAGGCCATATCTTCATATGCTAGGCTCGTCAAGTTTAACCCAAGTATTTATGCATGTGCAAAACTGGCTTGTACCCGTTGTATGTGAACGTAGAGCTTATCACACCCGATCGTCACGTGGTGTCTCGGCACGACGAACTTTGGCAACGGTGCATACTCAGGGAGAACACTTGTACCTTGAAATTTAGTGAGAGATCATCTTATAATGCTACCGTCAATCAAAGCAGAATAAGATGCATAAAGGATAAACATCACATGCAATCAATATAAGTGATATGATATGGCCATCATCATCTTGTGCCTTTGATCTCCATCTCCAAAGCACCGTCAGGATCACCCTTGTCACCTGCACGACACCTTGATCTCCATCGTAGCATCGTTGTCGTCTCGCCAACTAGTGGCAGAGCTACAAAAAACATGTTGGGCGGGCCAAGGTGGGCCAAGCTGAAGGAAAAACATTTTCTCTCTCAAAAGGCCCAGTTTTCTCTCTACTCTATCATAGTTTTGGCCATGAGCTGGGCGGGCCATGGCCCATTGGGCCTTGCTGTAGCTCCGCCAGTGTCGCCAACTATTGCTTCTACGGCTATCGCTACCGCTTAGTGATAAAGTAAAGCAATTACAGGGCGATTGCATTGCATACAATAAAGCGACAACCATATGGCTCCTGCCAGTTGCCGATAACTCTGTTACAAAACATGATCATCTCATAAAATAAAATATAGCATCATGTCTTGACCAAATCACATCACAACATGCCCTGCAAAAACAAGTTAGACGTCCTCTACTTTGTTGTTGCAAGTTTTATGTGGCTGCTACGGGCTGAGCAAGAACCGTTCTTACCTACGCATCAAAACCACAACGATAGTTCGTCAAGTTAGTGCTATTTTAACCTTCTCAAGGACCGGGCGTAGTCACACTCGGTTCAACTAAAGGTGGAGAAACCGACACCGCCACCACAGTATGCGGCACGTCGGTAGAACCAGTCTCGCGTAAGCGTCTGGCGTCATGTCGGTCGGGCCGCTTCATCCAACAATACCACCGAACCAAAGTATGACATCTTTGGTAAGCAGTATGACTTGTATCGCCCACAACTCACTTGTGTTCTACTCGTGCATATAACATCTACGCATAAACCTGACTCTGATACCACTGTTGGGGAACATAGTAATTTCAAAAAACTTCCTACGCACACGCAAGATCATGGTGATGCATAGCAACGAGAGGGGAGAGTGTCTTCTACGTACCCTCGTAGACCGTAAGCGGAAGAGTTGTGACAACGCGGTTGATGTAGTCGTACGTCTTCGCGATCGATTGATCAAGTATCGAACGGACGGCACCTTTGCGTTCAGCACACGTTCAGCTCGGTGACCTCCCGCGAACTCACGATCTAGTAGAGCTTCCGGGAAGAGCTTCGTCAGCACGATGGCGTGGTGACGGTGTTGATGAAGTTACCGATGCAGCGCTTCGCCTAAGCACCGCTACGATATGACCGAGGTGGATTATGGTGGAGGGGGGCACCGCACATGGCTAAGAGATCAATGATCAATTGTTGTCCCTTGGGGTGCCCTCCTGCCCCCGTATATAAAGGAGATAGGGGAGGCGGCCGACCAAGGAGGAGGGCACGCCAAGGGGGGAGTCCTACTCTCACCGGGAGTAGGACTCCTTCTTTCCTAGTAGGAGTAGGAGAAGGGGGAAAGGAAGGAGAGAGGAGGAAGGAAAGGGGGGCGCCGCCCCCCTCCTTGTCCAATTCTGACTAGAGGGGGAGGGGGCGCGTGGCCTGCCCTGGCCTCCCCTCCTCTTCTCCACTAAGGCCCAATGGGCCCATTACACTCCCCGGGGGGTTCCGGTAACCCCCCGGTACTCCGATATATGTCTGAAACCTCCCGAAACACTTCCGGTGTCCAAACATAGTCGTCCAATATATGGATCTTAACGTCTCGACCATTTCGAGACTCCTCGTCATGTCCATGATCATATCCGGGACTCCGAACTACCTTCGGTACATCAAAACACAAAAACTCATAATACCGACCGTCACAGAACTTTAAGCGTGCGGACCCTACGGGTTTGAGAACTATGTAGACATGACCGAGATATGTTTCCGGTCAATAACCAATAGCAGAACCTGGATGCTCATATTGGTTCCTACATATTCTACGAAGATCTTTATCGGTCAAACCGCATAACAGCATACGTTGTTCCCTTTGTCATCGGTATGTTACTTGCCCGAGATTCGATCGTCGGTATCTCAATACCTAGCTCAATCTCGTTACCGGCAAGTCTCTTTACTCGTTCTGTAATGCATCAGCCCGCAACTAACTCATTAGTCACATTGCTTGCAAGGCTTATAGTGATGTGCAATACCGAGAGGGCCCAGAGATACCTCTCCGACAATCGGAGTGACAAATCCTAATCTCGATCTATGCCAACTCTACGAACACCATCGGAGACACCTGTAGATCACCTTTATAATCACCCAGTTACGTTGTGACTTTTGGTAGCACACAAAGTGTTCCTCCGGTATTCGGGAGTTGCATAATCTCATAGTCATAGGAACGTGTATAAGTCATGGAGAAAGCAATAGCAGTAAACTAAAGGATCAAATGCTAAGCTAACAAAATGGGTCAAGTCAATCACATGATTCTCCTAATGATGTGACCCCGTTAATCAAATGACAACTCATGTCCATGGCTAGGAAACTCAACCATCTTTGATCAACGAGCTAGTCAAGTAGAGGCATACTAGTGACACTATGTTTGTCTATGTATTCACACATGTATTATGTTTCCGGTTAATACAATTCTAGCATGAATAATAAACATTTATCATGATTAAATAAATAATAACTTTATTATTGCCTCTAGGGCATATTTCCTTCAGTCTCCCACTTGAACTAGAGTCAATAATCTAGATTACACAGTAATGATTCAAACACCCATGGAGTCTTGGTGCTGATCATGTTTTGCTCATGGAAGAGGCTTAGTCAACGGGTCTGCAACATTCATGTCTGTATGTATTTTGCAAATCTCTATGTCTCCCACATGGACTTGATCTCGGATGGAATTGAAGCGTCTCTTGATGTGCTTGGTCCTCTTGTGAAATCTGGATTCCTTTGCCAAGGCAATTGCACTAGTATTGTCAAAAGATTTTCATTGGACCCGATGCACTAGGTATGACACCTAGATAGGATATGAACTCCTTCATCCAGACTCCTTCATTTGTTGCTTTCGAAGCAGCTATGTACTCCGCTTCACAGGTAGATCCCGCCATGACGCTTTATTTAGAACTGCACCAACTGACAGCTCCATCGTTCAATAAAAATACGTATCCAGCTTGCGATTTAGAATCATCCGGATCAGTGTCAAAGCTTGCATCGACGTAACCATTTACGACAAGATCTTTTTCACCTCCATAAACGAGAAACATATCCTTGGTCCTTTTCAGGTATTTCAGGATGTTCTTGACCGCTGTCAAGTGATCCACTCCTGGATTACTTTGGTACCTCCCTGCTAAACTAATAGCAAGGGACACATCAGGACTGGTAGACAACATTGCATACATGATAGAACCTTGGGTGAAGCATAGGGAACACTTTTCATTTTCTCTCTATCTTCTGCAGTGGTCGGGCATTGAGTCTGACTCAACTTCACACCTTGTAACACAGGCAAGAACCCTTTCTTTCCTTGATCCATTTTGAACTTTTTCAAAACTTTATCAAGGTATGTGCTTTGTGGAAGTCCAATTAAGCGTCTTGATCTATCTCTATAGATTTTGATGCCTAATGTATACGCAGCTTCACTGAGGTCTTTCATTGAAAAACTTTTATTCAAGTATCCTTTTATGCTATCCAGATATTCTATATCATTTCCAATCTACAATATGTCATCCACATATAATATTAGAAACGCTACTGAGCTCCCACTCACTTTCTTGTAAATCGAGCTTCTCCAAAAGTCAGATAAAACCATATCTTTGATCACACTATCAAAACATTTATTCCAACTCCGAGAGGCTTGCACCAGTCCATAAATGGATCGCTGGATCTTGCACACTTTGTTAGCACCCTTTGGATCGACAAAACCTTCTGGTTGCATCATATACAACTCTTCTTCCAGAAATCCATTCAGGAATGCAGTTTTGACATCCATTTGCCAAATTTCATAATCATAAAATCCGGCAATTGCTAACATGATTCGGACAGACTTAAGCATCGCTACATGTGAGAAAGTCTCATCATAGTCAACCCCTTGAACTTGTCGAAAAACTTTCGCAACAAGTCGAGCTTTGTAGACAGTAACATTACCGTCAGCGTCAGTCTTCTCCTTGAAGATCCATTTATCCTCTATGGCTTGCCGATCATCGGGCAGGTCAACCAAAGTCCACACTTTGTTCTCATACATGGATCCCATCTCAGATTTCATGGCCTAAAGCCATTTTGCGGAATATGGGCTCACCATCGCTTCTTCATAGTTCGTAGGTTCACCATGGTCAAGTAACATGACTTCCAGAAAAGGATTACCGTACCACTCTGGTGCGGATCTAACTCTAGTTGACCTACGAGGTTCGGTAGTAACTTGATCTGAAGTTTCAAGATCAATATCATTAGCTTTCTCACTAATTGGTGTAGGTGTCACAGGAACCGGTTTCTATGATGAACTACTTTCCAATAAGGGAGCAGGTACAATTACCTCATCAAGTTCTACTTTCCTCCCACTCACTTCTTTCGAAAGAAACTCCTTCTCTAGAAAGGATCCATTCTTAGCAATGAATGTTTTGCCTTCAGATCTGTGATAGAAGGTGTACCCAGCAGTTTCCTTTGGGTATCCTATGAAGACACATTTCTCCGATTTGGGTTCGAGCTTATCAGGTTGAAGCTTTATCACTTAAGCATCGCAGCCCCAAACTTTAAGAAACAACAACTTTGGTTTCTTGCCAAACCACAGTTCATAAGGCGTCGTCTCAACGAATTTTGATGGTGCCCTATTTAACGTGAATTCAGCCGTCTCTAAAGCATAACCCCAAAATGATAGCGGTAAATCAGTAAGAGACATCATAGATCGCACCATATCTAGTAAAGTACGATTATGATGTTCGGACACACCATTACGCTGTGGTGTTCTGGGTGGCGTGAGTTGCAAAACTATTCTGCATTGTTTCAGATGAAGACCAAACTCGTAACTCAAATATTCTCCTCCATGATCAGATCGTAGAAACTTTATTTTCTTGTTATGATGATTTTCCACTTCACTCTGAAATTCTTTGAACTTTTCAAATGTTTTCAGACTTATTGTAACATCCCAAAATTCTAAATTTTGGAATGTTATAAACAAATAGATAGTTTTGATTGATTATTTGATCGAGTGACTGAAAGTGAGTGAATTCGAAACTTTTGGAAGTTAAATGAGAGGGAATAAAAGGACTTTCCCAAACTTTCATTTTTGCTTTTATGATCTCGGGAATTCAAATTCTTTTCATCACAAAAACCCTGGAGAGAAGATGACATGACTTCTTCCATTTGTTTAAATGACAAGGGGTGTTGAAAATATTTGAATTTCATTTGGAAAATATTTTCCCATTCTGAAACTTTATGCAACTCAATGATTTTCACGAGCGAAGATAAAATGACTTCTTCAAATTATATGAAATATGAGTTGGGAGTTTCAAAGAATTAAATTCAAAGTTCTTTTGAATTTATTTTCAATTTGGAGTTATTTGAGTTTTTTTTCAAATTATTTTTCTCCAAAAATAAAATATATGGAAAATAGGGTAACATGATTCCCTACATCAGAAAATTGAAGAGAAATAAATTTGAATTCATTTTGGTATTTTTGAAATGATTTTCAGTAGAATTTATTAGGGTAGAAGAACTCTTTGCTTTATTTGAATTTGTGTGAATTTTATTTAATGCTATAGAAATATCCATGTTGTAGGAAATCTTTTTCTGAAAATTTTGATATATTATATGCCTATATAATATTTTCATTTTATTTTATTATATTGTTTTCTCTGCTTGTAAAAAAGAGACTCTGCCCGGCCCAGGCAGCCCAGCCAACCCGGCCAGCCACGGCCCAAATTCTACTCAGCCCAAGCCCAGCCGCGCCCAAAGCCGCTCCGCTCACTTTCGCCCGCTCAGGCGTCGTCGTCGCCGCCGCCCGCCCACCGACAGTGGGACCCACTGTCGGGTCCGTCTCCGACCTCGCGCGGACTCCAACTCCAAAGACGTCGTCGCCGCCGTCGTGACCTCCGCGGACTCCTCGCGCCGCCTCTCTCTTGCCCCTCTTCCACGCCACCGAGGCCGCCCCCCCATAAGTAGCCGCCCCAGATCCCCCTCTCTCCTCTCGCGCCGCCTCCTCCGCCCCTCGCCGGAGCCGCGTCCGCGGCCATGGCTCTGCACCACCGCCCGCCACCTCGCCGCCCTTGCTCCCAGCACTGCCCTCGCCCGCTTGCCGTTCTGCTGCCCGGAGCCGCCGTCTTGCCTCGCCCCTCTCCGACCTATTCGTGATAATTTTCTTCATAGATTAGTCCCTGATTTTCAAACCCTCATAACTTTTTACTCGTTAGTCCAAATTCAACGAAACCAACGCTCACGTGTTCGTTATGATCTCCTCTATCTAGTAATCCAACTCAAACATGTTTTTGAATGTTTTAAAATTTTAATTAGGTCAGATTAAATTCAAACTTCGTTCGATCATAACTTGAGTTTTATAACTCCGATTTAGTTGATTCTTTTTGCAAATCGAAGCTCTTGACCTAAACTTTCTGATAAGGCCAAATTCACATAATTTTGGTACTGTTAGAAATTGTTTTATGTTGCAAGAGTTATTTGCTTGGTTTTGTTGTTTTCCGAATTGTTTCTTCATTCTTTCTGATGTTTTGAGTGATTGCTTATGTGTGGCTACTATTGATTGCTTACGATAGATTGACCGGAGTGTGACGAGTAGAACTATCAAGAGTTTTGAGTGTGAATCATCTTCATCAACTTTGCAGGCAAGTAACACTTGATCATATCCTTTCCTACCCAGTTTTTATGCATTAGTTCAACCCTCAAACATTGCATGATTAGGATGTCATTAATTTGTGGGTTGGGAAGTAGATGATGAGGTAGGAACCTATTGCCCTGTTACTATCAAACCCTTGGGAGTTACGTCTACGTTATGCTTATATTGCCATGCTATGCTCGTAGACGTGGATTGGGTTTGAGAAATTTTCATGACAGATGTGGGATTGTTAATTAATGGTTTACTTTAAGGTGGCAACTTAAATACACATCTGGGTGGATTGAGGCACACAGGGAACCCAAGTGTTGTGCATTTTTGGAAATCCCTGGGTACCCGTGTGATCTTCCTATGGACCGCCACCAGGGCTCAAAGGAATGAGACTATTCATGCTAGAAAACTTCCGTGTGCAGCCACAAGCTATTATGGGCTCTAGCATAGTTGAGTAAGTTACGTGAAGCTCTCGAAGAGGTAGGTCAGCAGGTAGTGGGTTTTATAGGTTTGGTATGACCTATCCGGAGTAGAGAGTTAATGTTTCTGAAAGACCGTGTCTCGGTCATCCGTCTCTCAAACACCATGCAGTGCGAGAATCCAACGGAGGCGATCGAGTCTTATGGGGAAAAGTGCGCAAACCTCTGCAGAGTGTACAATCTAATCATGGTTAGCCGTGTCCCCGGTTATGGACAATTCTGAGTATCTAGTACATGAGTATTCACATGTATCTCATCACCTTTAAATTAATACTGCTGGGTTATAAATCACTTTAATTGGGATTGAGTTGGGGTTATACCTTCTCAATGATGTTTCAACCACCATGATAGTTAAAGTAAAATTTATTCCTTTGATGTAGGGAAAAATTGGCTTTTTGCAAAAACTGTAACCATAGAGCTTTTCACCAGCCATATATGCATGTAGTATAGGATTATTCCTTCATTATTCTCTATGTGTTACTTTGCCAGCATATTCCATGTGCTGACCCGTTTTCGGGCTGCAACATTTCATGTTGCAGACTTTTCAGACGACGAGTAAGTGATACGTTACGGTTACGATTTCCTATACTCAACTTTGCCGTTGGTGTTGATGGGAATCCACAACCTTGTTGCTTCCGCTATCTTTTGGATTGAGGTAATCGTATTTACGTTACTTTATACATGTGATTTACCTCTGTTATAAATCCTTGAGTCTTGTGTGTGTCAAAGATACCGATCCGAGGATGACACTAAGCACGAGACTTGATCCATTCGGTCGGTCGCTACAAGATGGTATCGAGCACATGTTGACCATAGGACGTGACCCTAGCAACTGGCAAGCCCATAGGAATGATTTTTTCTCTACAACTTCATTTTCAAAAAGATCTTTTACCTCTCTTCTCTTCTGAGCTTATTCAAATAATCCTTTTTAGTGAGACCATACCCCTTTTCCCTTTTGACCACTCGAAGATTTGACCGGTGAGACCACTCCAAGGAGACAAGGTATCGGACAACTAAGACCATTTGGAACGAAGAGGATTTTACCGTACATTACAATGACGGAAACTACAACGGTGAAGACTCCGAAGACTAGGAGATTTTGAAGGCTCTGAAGAATTCCCAGATCTGATGACCTAGGAAGGTTATGCTTATGGAATTTGACGGACCATGGAAGTTATCAATACCCAAGATCAAGGTGTATCGGAGAAAGACCGGAACATGGAGAGTTAGAAACTCAAAGTTTTGTTAGGAAAACCCTAAGGCAGGAGATATCAACTATGGAATGACAGCTCATGGAAATGACAAGAGCAGAAACACGCTATCCATGAAGTTATCGCCCGCTTATGCTATTGTCACCGTGCTGAGTTAAGCATGCATATGCATGGAATGATTGGATGGTAGAAGGCTGATGAAGCACCTATCAGCAAAAGATGCAGTTTTAACATAGCTGGTGTATCACCATGATCTGGAGTGTTACATCAAGAAGTTAAGATGGATCTGCAGGAAGTCGTATTTGACAATGAAACAGTTCGTGAAGAACTCAGGACCCAGAAGCTGAAAGTAGACAAACTGGAGGAACAAAACCTCGAGATACCGGAGATTCGTCATAACTGAAGCACAGTAGGATCATCATTCATATCAAGGTTGATGAAACCAGAAGTTTGGAATGAAACTCCGGAAATATTAAAGGACGTCGCGAGAGACTTCGCGTCAACAGAGATGATCTGACAAAAGAACTTGAGAAGGACAATCATGATCGGAAGAAGCCATAGGAGACATGAACAAGACTTGAAGAGTTGGACGACATTGACCTTTAGAAGACCAAACCCTTGTTACATACCTACGTTAGATGCGACGATTGTGAGCTGACATTTTGTTTGTTGTTTTTCCGACAGCCACAATAAAATCTGTCTTTTCAAAACAATTGTTTGCATTGTGTGTATCCCTCCCTGTCTATCTCTCTCATCTCACCCCAAAACCCTTGGACCCAATAGAAGATGAATAGGAGATGAGCTTGTATTTTCTAGACCGATGAGTCAATTGGAGACAGACCGATGGATTCAGAACATGGAGGATCATATGAAGAACAACCCTAGAGTCAGAAAGGATATGGCCCAGCATGCTCTTAAGTGTTTTGAAAGAGGTGTTGCTACTTGGTGGAAGATGTACCAAACCATCAATGGATGGCAAGGAGTAACCACTTGGAAGGAATTTAAGTTGACTTTGCCAAAGTCTCGGTTTGTGTCCCAGAAGTTGAGGCCTTATGGAAAGGATATGAAGAAACCTTGTGCATGCAAGCTCTGTGGAGAAATAGGACACAACCATAAAGAAAACAAGGACGAATACCCTCATAAGTGGAGGTTTATCAAAGGAGTTAGCCGAGGATCTCAGGGAACTTCGGTTGGAGATTGTTCCCAAAGGTTTTGTTGCAGCAATGGAAGTTCAGTCTACATTGTTAGGAAAGATTCACAAAGCTCAGAAGGATGACAAAGAGATTGCTGAGGTAAAAGAGAGGATGAGCAAAGGAAAGGCCAAAGGCTTTCGTAAGGATAAGCACGACACCTTATGGTTTGAAGACAGCATACATATACCCAATAAGGCAAAGATCAGGAAGTTAATACTTCAGGAGGCTCATGACTCACCATACTCGATTCGCCCTGGAAACACCAAGATGTATTTGGATTTGAAGGAGTGTTTCTGGTGGACTGGTATGAAGAAGGATATTGCCGAGTATGTAGCCGTATGTGATGTATGTCAGAGAGTGAAGGCAGAACATCAGAAGCCAACAGGAGTACTACAGCCTATGCCAATACCCGAATGGAAGTGGGATAAGCTTGGCATGAATTTCATTACCAGATTTCCGAGAACCCGATTGGGATATGATTCTATCTGGGTAGTAGTTGATTCACTTGACCAAAGTGGCTCCTTTTATCCCAGAAAAAAAACCCACCTATACAAGTGCAAAGTTGGCTAAGATATATTTGACCAGGATCGTATGTCTGCATGGAGTTCCGAGGACCATCATAGAGGAACACAGTTTACCTCAAAGTTTTGGAATCAGCTGCACCAGACTTTGGGTACTAGGCTAGAGTTCAGTACAGCCTTTCATCCGCAGACAGATGGATAAATCAAGAGAGTCAATCAGATTTTGGAGGACATATTGAGATCATGTGCGCTAGATTATGGATCTAGTAGTGGTGATAATCTACCTTACACGGAGTTCTCATTCAACAACAGCTACCAAGTCAGTTTGAAGATGGCCCCTTTTGAAGCTTTGTATGGGAGAAGGAGCCAGACACCGTTGATGTGGGATGAAGTTGGAGACCGTCAGTTGTTTGGACCAAATGTGATCAAGGAGTCAAAAAAGAATGTTAAGTGGATTCGAGATAGATCAAGGTAGCTCACCCAGCGTAAGAGTTATCAGACTCAAAAACGCAAGGAGGTAGTCTATGAAATTGGAGACGAAGTATGTCTTCGTGTGTCCCCTCTGCGAGGAGTTAAACGATTTGGAGTTAAGGGAACGTTAGCCCCGAGATTTGTAGGACCATACCGAGTTTTGGAACGTATGGGAGAATTGGCTAACAAGTTGAAGTCACCGAAGGACTGTCGAAGTTCATGATGTGTTTCACGTTTCCCGATTGAAGAAGTGCCATGCGAGATGGCCAAAATTACATTGTAAGGGGCGCTTAACCCTAGAAAGGATAATGATGTTCCACGAAGTGAGTATGGACTTCATAAGTATAAGTCTTCATCTCGGTAGGTGGGATATCCCATGAGGATGAAGAGATGAATTTACTATTGGATATAAAGGAGGTATGATGTTGGAAGTATGGATCAATGGAAATTCCATGAAGAGTCTGAGTAATCATGTCCCGTTTGGTGCAAATATAAGGAAAAGAGACAAGACATTTGGATGGATTTTAAGTATGCGGGAAGTTGGATGTTGGGATAATGATCAGTTGCCAGATGATGTGTTCAAGGATTTTAAGTGATGAGATGGGCCATAACCCACGGACTCGGGACCTGCCAAGAAGCAAGCACATTCTTCTTTGAAGGAAAAACCACGGAAGAAGTTACGATTTTATCGATGAGCGATTCTATAGGAGTTTACGCAAAACACGAGAGTTGTGAAGGAGCGATAGATGTTTGTTTGGCTTGCAGAATCAATGGATTTTCGAACTTGGTTCGTCGACAAGAGAAATTCTGCAATGCTTGTGAGGATGACCGAGTGTTAGAATGCGAGATTCGCTAAACCATGTACAAGGTAATGATTTGGGTGCGAGATGGATTGATCACCATATCGACTTACTCTTATTATTCGCCTTGCTATATGAGATGGTAAATCTGAGTGACTTACCTATAGTAGAGAGACGCCGATCAAAACCTTGTTTAAACCATAGAATGGTATAGGTATTTCTTTCCCCTTGTACAAGGCAGTTGTTGCCAATCGTAGGTCATACGGTGAGGTTCAGCCCAGACCCTTTCCTGCAGGACAAACCATAAATTGTTGACCACCATGAGATATCGATAGCTGATTAGTATTGGCGCCAGACTCGTCAGCATGAAGACCCAGTTTCGGTATAACCTTACCAAGAAGTAAAGGACAAAAGAATTGAGGAAAAGGTTATGCCACTACCAGAAGAGCCCAGAGAAGGAATTATCCTTACGATTTGAGAAGACCGACACTGTCAACGATAAGGATGGAGTATATGAGTTTTGATGGAACCGTAACCATGCTTCTAAGGGTGGTAGCACCCCAGACCCCTTGTGTCGATCGATAGATTTTGAGAAGACCCCCAAACCCTAACCTATTTCTTGCTAGCCTCTCCGAATCTCGAGGACGAGATTCATTTTAAGGGTGGTAGTTTGTAACATCCCAAAATTCTAAATTTTGGAATGTTATAAACAAATAGATAGTTTTGATTGATTGTTTGATTGATTGACTGAAAGTGAGTGAATTCGAACTTTTGGAAGTTAAATGAGAGGGAATAAAAGGACTTTCCCAAACTTTCATTTTTGCTTTTATGATCTCGGGAATTCAAATTCTTTTCATCACAAAAACCCTGGAGAGAAGATGACATGACTATTTATTTAAATGACAAGGGGTGTTGAAAATATTTGAATTTCATTTGGAAAATATTTTCCCATTCTGAAACTTTATGCAACTCAATGATTTTCACGAGCGAAGATAAAATGACTTCTTCAAATTATATGAAATATGAGTTGGGAGTTTCAAAGAATTAAATTCAAAGTTCTTTTGAATTTATTTTCAATTTGGAGTTATTTGAGTTTTTTTCAAATTATTTTCTCCAAAAATAAAATATATGGAAAATAGGGTAACATGATTCCCTACATCAGAAAATTGGAGAGAAATAAATTTGAATTCATTTTGGTATTTTTGAAATGATTTTCAGAGAATTTATTAGGCGAAGCACTCTTTGCTTTATTTGAATTTGTGTGAATTTTATTTAATGCTATAGAAATGTCCATGTTGTAGGAAATCTTTTTCTGAAAATTTTGATATATTATATGCCTATATAATATTTTCATTTTATTTTATTATTTTGTTTTTCTCTCTGTTTGTTAAAAAAGAGACTCCCACGAATCTGGGCGCCCGACCAACCCGGCCAGCCACGGCCCAGCCAGCTCAGCCCAAGCCCAGCCAGCGCCTGCCCGCTCGCTCCACTTCGCCCGCTCATGCGGCGATCGGCCGCCGCCCGCCACCACCGGCAGTGGGACCCACTGTCGGGTCCGTCTCCGACCTCGCGCGGACTCCAACTCCAAAGACGTCGCCGCCCGCCGCCGTGACCTCCGCGGACTCCTCGCGCGCCTCTCTCTTGCCCTCTTCCACGCCACCGAGCCCCCCCCATAAGTAGCCCGCCGGATCCCCCTCTCTCTCTCTCGCGCCGCCTCCTCCTCCCCCTCATGGGAGCCAGCGTCCGCCGCCTTGTCTCTGCACCGCCGCCCAGCGCCACCTCGCCGCCCTCGCTCCCAGCTGCCCTCGCCCGCCGTCGTTCTGCCGGAGCCGCCGTCTTGCCTCACCCCTCTCCGGAGCTCGCCGTCGCCACTGTCCCGTCTCGCCGGAATTCGACCTCGCCGCCGCCGCCGGTTTTCTCAACGAAAACCGCAAAACCGACGCCGACCGGTAAAACCACCGAACCCTAGATCGGTTTTTTTGGTTTTCTTTTAAAACCCGTCTTTTTTTTATTTAGTTTAGTTATTTAACGAACGTCCATCAGATTAGGTTCAATAGCGAACAATTTTCGTTCGTTAGTGTTCGGTAGCGAACGTTCGCTATTTAGATTTTTCCTTTTCTGTTTAAATACGCCAGCGACCTATTCGTGATAATTTTCTTCACAGATTAGTCCCTGATTTTCAAACCCTCATAACTTTTTACTCGTTAGTCCAAATTCAACGAAACCAACGCTCACGTGTTCGTTATGATCTCCTCTATCCAGTAATCCAACTCAAACATGTTTTTGAAAGTTTTAAAATTTGAATTAGATCAGATTAAATTCAAACTTCATTCGATCATAACTTGAGTTTTATAACTCCGATTTAGTTGATTCTTTTTGCAAATCGAAGCTCTTGACCTAAACTTTCTGATAAGGCCAAATTCACATAATTTTGGTACTGTTAGAAATTGTTTTATGTTGCAAGAGTTATTTGCTTGGTTTTGTTGTTTTCCGAATTGTTTCTTCGTTCTTTCTGATGTTTTGAGTGATTGCTTATGTGTGGCTACTATTGATTGCTTACGATAGATTGACGGAGTGTGACGAGTAGAACTATCAAGAGTTTTGAGTGTGAATCATCTTCATCAACTTTGCGGCAAGTAACACTTGATCATATCCTTTCCTACCCAGTTTTTATGCATTAGTTCAACCTCAAACATTGCATGATTAGGATGTCATTAATTTGTGGGTTGGGAAGTAGATGATGAGGTAGGAACCTATTGCCCTGTTACTATCAAACCCTTGGGAGTTACTTCTACGTTATGCTTATATTGCCATGCTATGCTCGTGAGCGTGGATTGGGTTTGAGAGATTTTCACTGGCAGATGTGAGATTGTTAATTAATGGTTTACTTTAAGGTGGCAACTTAAATACACATCTGGGTGTATTGAGGCACACAGGGAACCCAAGTGTTGTCTGCATTTTTGGAAATCCCGGGGTACCCGTGTGATCTTCCTATGGACCGCCACCTGTGCTCAAAGGAACTGAGACTATTCATGCTAGAAAACTTCCGTGTGCAGCCACAAGCTATTATGGGCTCTAGCATAGTTGAGTAAGTTACGTGAAGCTCTCAAGAGGTAGGTCACAGGTAGTGGGTTTTATAGGTTTGGTATGACCTATCCGGAGTAGAGAGTTAATGTTTCTGAAAGACCATGTCTCACTCATCCGTCTCTCAAACACCATGCAGTGCGAGAATCCAACGGAGGTGATCGAGTCTTGTGGGGAAAAGTGCGCAAACCTCTGCAGAGTGTACAATCTAATCATGGTTAGCCGTGTCCCCGGTTATGGACAATTCTGAGTATCTAGTACATGAGTATTCACATGTATCTCATCACCTTTAAATTAATACTGCTGGGTTATAAATCACTTTAATTGGGATTGAGTTGGGGTTATACCTTCTCAATGATGTTTCAACCACCATGATAGTTAAAGTAAAATTTATTCCTTTGATGTAGGGAAAAATTGGCTTTTTGCAAAAACTGTAACCATAGAGCTTTCCACCAGCCATATATGCATGTAGTATAGGCTTATTCCTTCATTATTCTCTATGTGTTACTTTGCCAGCATATTCCATGTGCTGACCCGTTTTCGGGCTGCAACGTTTCATGTTGCAGACTTTTCAGACGATGAGTAAGTGATACGTTAGGGTTACGATTTCCTATACTCAACTTTGCCGTTGGTGTTGATGGGAATCCACAACCTTGTTGCTTCCGCTATCTTTTGGATTGAGGTAATCGTATTTACGTTACTTTATACATGTGATTTACCTCTGTTATAAATCCTTCGAGTACTGTGTGTGTCAGCATACCGATCCAGGGATGACACTAAGCACAGAGACTTGATCCATTCGGGTCGGGTCGCTACACTTATTATTCATTAAGTAGATATACCCATATCTGCTCAAATCATCTGTGAAGGTGAGAAAATAACGATACCCGCCGGGAGCCTCAGTATTCCCCGGACCGCATACATCAGTATGTATGATTTCCAACAAATCTGTTGCTCGCTCCATTGTTCCGGATAATGGTGTTTTAGTCATCTTGTCCATGAGGCATGGTTCGCAAGTACCAAGTGACTCATTATCAAGTGATTCCAAAAGTCCATCAGTATGGAGTTTCTTCATGCGCTTTACGTAGAAACTTTTTGTTTTCCATCCAACATTCCCCAACAGTGGCATCTGAGCTAGGTCTATGCGTAGATGATATGCACGAGTAGAACAGAAAGAGTTGTGGGCGGTGATAGTCATACTACTTACCACCAACGTCTTATTTTGATTCGGCGGTATTGTGGGATGAAGCGGCCTGGACCAACCTTACATGTCCACGCACATGAGACCGGTTCCACCGACTGACATGCAACTTGTTTTGCATAAAGGTGGCTGACGGGTGTCTGTTTCTTCTACTTCAGTTAAATCAAATTTGACTACGGCTGGTCCTTGAAGAAGGTTAAATCAGTAAACTTGATAAATCCCCATTGTGGTTTTTGCGTAGTTAAGAACGGTTCTTGCTAGAAGCCCATAGCAGCCACGTAAAACTTGCAACAACAAAGTAGAGGACGTCTAACTTGTTTTTGCAGGGCATGTTGTGATGTGATATGGTCAAGACATGGTGTGATATACATTGTTGTATGAGATGATCATGTTTTGTAATATCAACAACCGGCAGGAACCTTAGGTTATCTCTTAATTATTGTACAAAATGCAAATTCCATGTAATTACTTTACTTTATCGCTATGCGTTAGCAATAGTTGTAGAAGCAATAGTTGGCGAGACGACCCCGACACAATGATGGAGATCAAGGTGTCGAGCTGGTGATGATGGAGATCATGACGATGCTTTGGACATGGAGATCAAAAGCACAAGATGATGATGGCCATATCATGTCACATATTTTAATTGCATGTGATGTTTATCCTTTATACATCTTATTTTGTTTAGAACGGCAGTAGCATTATAAGATGATCCCTTCACTAAATTTCAAGATAAAAGTGTTCTCCCCGAGTATGCATCATGGCCAAAGTTTGTCGTTTCAAAGCACCTCGTAATGATCGGGTGTGATAGACTCTACGCTCACATACAACGGGTATAAGACAGCTTTGCACATGCAGAATACTTGGGTTAAACTTGACGAGCCTAGCATGTACAGACATGGTCTCGGAACATTGGAGACCGAAAGGTTGAATGTGAGTCATATAGTAGATATCATCAACATAGAGATGTTCACCATTGATGAGTACCCCATCTCAGGTGATGATCGGACATGGGTTAGTTGATTTGGATCATGTATCACTTAGATAACTTGAGGGATGTTTATTTAAGTGGGAGTTCATTCGTAATATGAGTAATTGAACTTAAATTTATCATGAACTTAGTCTTAATAGTTTTTGCATATCTATGTTGTAGATCAATAGCTCGCAATATAGCTCCCCTGTGTTTGATACGTTCCTAGAGAAAACTAAGTTGAAAGATGATAGTAGAAATGATGCAGTCTGGGTCTGTGATCTGAGGATTATCCTCATTGTTGCACAGAAGAATTATGTCCTTGATACACCGCTAGGTGACAGACCTATTGCAGGAGCAGATGCAGACACAATGAACGTTTGGAAAGCTTGATATGATGACTACTTAATAGTTTAGTCCGCCATGCTTTACGGCTCAGAACCGGGACTTCAAAAACGTTTTGAACGGCACAGAGCATAAGAGATGTTCCAAGAGCTGAAATTGGTACTTCAGACTCATACCCGTGTCGAGAGGTATGAGTGGTTGGGAATGTTGCATGGGAAACAAAAATTTTCCTACGAACACCCAAGGTCCAATCTAGGAGATGACCATCTATGACAGGATAGATTGGATCTACATACCCGTGTAGATTGCTAAGCGGAAGCGTTAAGAAACGCGGTTGATGTAGTCGAACTGCTTCGCGATCCAATCACGATCCGTCCCGCAGACTCTGATCTAGTGCCGAACGGACGACACCTCCGCATTCAACACACGTACGGCTTGATGATGCCTTCACCTCCTCGATCCAGCGAGCGATGGTGAAGTAGTAGCTCGAGTCCTCCGGCAGCACGACAGCGTGGTGGCGGTGGTGGTGGAGAAATCTCAGCAGAGCTTCGCTAAGCACTACGGAGAAGAAGATGGCTATGAGGGAGAGGAGGAGCAGCGCCGTGGCACGAATAGATCTGTATGCGTGCGGCTGCCCTCTCCACCTCTCTATATATAGGGGGAAGGGAGGAGGAGGGGTCGCCCCTACATCCAATCTAGGGGGAAGCGGCCAACAAGGGGAAATCCTAGATGGGTTTTGGCCCCCCACCACTTAGGAGACTTGGCCCCCAAGGCAAAGGGGTGGGCTGCCCTAGGGACGCGCCCCACCTCCTCTGGCAACATGGGAAGGGGGCTTGGGGGGCGCACAACCCCTTAGTGGACTGGTGTTCCCCTTCCCCTTGGCCCATGAGGCCCCCCAACACTTGTCGTGGCCCCCGAAACCGCTTTCGGTTATGCTGGTTATCTCCCAGTACCCCCGGAACACGTCCAGACTCCAATACCCTCATCCAATATATCAATATTCACCTCCATACCATTCCGGAGTTCCTTGTCATGTATGGGATCTCATCCGAGACTCCGATCAACCTTCGGTTACCACCATAATGACTCAACTATACTTATATCGTCACCAAACGTTAAGTGTGTAGACCCTGCGGGTTCGAGAACTATGCAGACATGACCGAGACACCTCAATGGTCAATAACCAATAGAGGGACTTAGATGCCCATATTGGTTCCTACATATTCTATGAAGATCTTGTTGGTCAAACCTCGATGTCAAGGATTCAGCTAATCCTGTATGTAGTTCCCTTTGTCTATCGGTATGTCACTTTCCCGAGATTCGATCGTCGGTATCTCCATACCTAGTTCAATCTCGTTACCGGCAATTCTCTTTACTCGTTTCGTAATACAAGATCTCGTGGCTAACTCATTAGTCACATTGCTTGCAAGCTTCTTGTGATGTTGCATTACCGAGTGGGCCCTGAGATACCTCTCCGTCATATGGAGTGACAGACCCAGTCTTGATCCATGCGAACTCAAGAGACACCCTCGGAGATACCTGTAGAGCACCTTTATAGTCATCCAGTTACGTTGCGATGTTTGGTACACACAAGGTACTCGTCCGGCGTAAGTGAGTTGCATGATCTCATGGTCGTAGGAACATATACTTGACATGCAGAAAACAATAGCAATAAACTTCACACGATCATATGCTACGTCTATAGTTTGGGTCTTGTCCATCACATCATTCTCCTAATAATGTGACCCCGTTATCAAATGACAACTCATGTCGATGGCTTGGAAACCATAGCCATCTTCGATCAACGAGCTAATCTAGTAGAGGCTCACTGGGGACACGTTGTAGTCTATGTATCCACACATGTATCTGAGTTTCTGATTAATACAATTCTAGCATGGATAATAAACTATTATCATGAACAGGGAAATATGATAATAACTAATTTATTATTGCCTCTATGGAATATTTCCAATAGTCTCCCACTTGCACTAGAGTCAGTAATCTAGTTCACATCGCCATGTGATTAACACTCATAGTTCACATCGCCATGTGACTAACACCCAAGAGTTTACTAGAGTCAATAATCTAGTACACATCACCATGTGATTAACACTCAGTGAGTTATAGAGTTTGATCATGTTATGCTTGTGAGAGAAGTTTTAGTCAACGGGTCTGCAACATTCAGATCAGCATGTACTTCGCAAATCTCTATGTTATATTGTGGATGCCGCTACCACGCTCCACTTGGAGCTATTCCAAATGGTTGCTCCACTATACGTATCCGGTTTGCTATTCAGAGTCATCAGGATAGGTGTTAAAGCTTTCATCGACGTAACCCTTTACGCAGAACTCTTTATCACCTCCATAACCGAGAAACATTTCCTTATTCCTCAAAGGAAATTTTTGACCGATGTCCAGTGATCCACTCCTGGGTCACTTTCGTACCACCTTGCCAGACACGTGGCAAGGGACACCATAGGTGAGGTACACATCATGACATACCGTATAGAGCCCGTGTCTAAGGCATAGGAGATGACGTTCATCCTTTGTCTTTCTTTCTGATGTGGTCGAGCTTTGAGTCTTACTCAACTTCACACCTTGCAACTCAGGCAAGAACTCCTTCTTTGGATGATCCATTTTGAACTCCTTCAAAATCATGTCAAGGTATGTGCTCTGTGAAAGTCTCATCAGGCGTCTTGATCTATCTCTATAGATCTTGATACCCAATTTGTACGCACTTTACCCAGGTCTTCCTTTGAAAAACTCCTTTCAAACAACCCCTTATGCTTTCTACAAATTCTACATCATTTCCAATCAACAATAGTCAACCACATATACTTATCATAAATGTTGTAGTGCTCCCACTCACTTTGTTGCAAATACAAGCTTCTCCGTAAACTTGTATAAACCCAAAGGCTTTGATCACCTCATCAAGGCAAAAGTTCCAACTCTGAGATGCTTGCACCAGTCCATAAATGGATCACTGGAGCTTGCACACCTTGTCAGCATTCTCTGGATCGACAAAACCTTTCGTTTGCATCATATACAACTCTTCCGATTGCTGGAGCTTGCACCAGTCCATATATACTTATCAGGAACGTTGTTTTGCATCCATCTGCCAGATTTCATAATCGAAAAATGCAGCTATTGCCAACATGATTCCGACAGACTTAAGCATGGCTACAGGTGAGAAAGTCTCATCGTAGTCAACTCCTTGAACTTGTGAAAACCCCTTTGCCACAAGTCAAGCTTTATAGACGGTGATATTACCATTCGCGTCCGTCTTCTTCTTGAAGATCCATTTATTCTGAATGGCCTTTCGCCTTTCAGGTAATACTTCCAAAGTCCATACTTTGTTTTCACACATATGTCCCATCTCGGATTTCATGTCCTCTAACCATTTGTCGGAATCCGGGCCCACCGTTGCTTCTCCATAGCTCGTAGGTTCATCGTTTTCCAACAACATGACCTCTAAGATAGGGTTACTGTACCACTCGGGAGCAGCACGTATCCTTGTCGACCTACGAGGTTTGATAGTAACTTGATCCAAAGCGTCCTGATCACTATCATTAACTTCCTCTTCAATTGACGTAGGTGTCATAGAAACATCTTCCCGTGCTGCACTACTCACTGGTTGAAGTAAAGGTTCAACAACCTCATCAAGTTCTATCTTCCTCCCACTCAATTCTTTCGAGAGAAACTCTTTCTTGAGAAAGGACCCGTTCTTAGCGACAAACACTTTTACCCTCGGATCTGAGATAGAAGGTATACCCAATCGTCTCCTTTGGGTATCCTATGAAGACGCATTTTTCCGCTTTGGGTTCGAGCTTTTTCGACTGAAGCCTTTTGACATAAGAATCGCAACCCCAAGCCTTAAGGAACGACAACTTAGGTTTCCAGCCAAACCACAGTTCATACGGTGTCGTCTCTATGGACTTAGATAGTGCCCTATTTAAAGTGAATGTAGTTGTCTCTAATGCATAACCCCAAAATGATAGTGATAGATCGGTAAGAGGCATCATAGAACGCACCATATCCAATAAGGTACGATTACGATGTTCGGACACACCATTACGCTGTGGTTGTCGGAGTAAATGACCACGGGTAGCCTAGCCGGCTCCCCCTGGCTCTTCAAAAAATGACAGGCCGATCGAGCCTTCAAGCACCCTAGGCATAGGGCCGCCTACCCCTGGCCAGCTGTCTCACAGGCCGACTACCGGGAGGCGGCCCGACCCTAAACTTTCATAAAGAAAGCCACAGTGAGGCCGACTCCAAGAAGCCGGCCATGAGAAGACCGACTCCAACAAGCCGGCCCCTGGCAAGCGGCCAAGATCGTACCCTCCAACTCTGCACCCACATAACGGAGATGAGACGGGGTGTGGCTATAGTGAAGCCTGCCACCCCCGAATCCTGGAGCACGCATGGCCACAATGCGCCGTACGGGGCAGCCATCTCCCGTCCGGTGCGGCACTGTTGCCATGTTGACCATGACCTCACCCACGGTAGGCTGTCAGTACGGCCCGCCGGTGGTGGGCCCCTTCAGTCAGAGAGACACCGAAGGCGGCCAGGCCTCCCCCAGTCGGCCTAGGATGTGGCCGGCTCCCAACAGCCGGCTTGTTCCCTCCCTCGAAGGACGCATGCCATTAAGGGGACAAGACGAGGTAAGACTACAGTGAGAGCCCGCCAGGCGGCGGCACTGTAGCCATGCTTACCTCGACAAAGCCCTCATCATCAAGAGTGAGGCAACAGTAACCAGCCCCCGACAAGACCCCCAAGCGATGGGACCTGCCTGTCGACCAAGAGGCCGGCAGCCAGCGGGACCCACCAGTCGGCGGGCCCCAGCGGCCGACGGAGAAGCCGACGAGCATAGACACTGACGGCTAGGGCCTACGCCCAGCCGGATTACCATTGTATCCCTGGGGTGTAGGCCTATATAAACCCCCCAGGGCACCCATGCAAAGGGTTGATCTCTTAGAGTTTTAGACACTACATTGAGGGGAGAAGAGAGCTAGCCTTGCCCTTCTTCTTCCTCTCGCCGAACAGCTCAAGGAGCCTCTTGTAGCCACTTGTTGATCTAGTGATCATGCGGAGACCCCACAGAGCAGGACTAGGGGTGTTATCTCCATGGAGAGCCCCGAACCTGGGTAAGATCTGCCGGCGTGCATGTCTTTGCCTCATCCCGTTTCCAGGCACCGGCGATGTCTTATTGGCTCCCACAATGATAAGCCACCCGTTGGCATATGTCGCACCTACCACCCGACATTTGGCGCCCACCATGGGGCCAGGTGCACCGTCGTCCTGAGACCTGCTCTGGACGGGAACCCTTTTCCTTCCCAACGAGCGTAGCCAGCCCGGACGCCTGATGGCGCTTTGCCCTGACAAGATCGCAAAGCGTCGACGGCGCTGCAAAGCTGCCTCGCCGATCTTCTTGGCAAAGCCCGCGTCTCCGACGAGCCCGCGTCCGACGCGGGCACAAGCTGCTCCGAGAGCCGCCTCGTCAGCCTCCTCGACCAACTCCACGTCTCCAGCGAGCCTGCTGCGGATTTGGAGTCGGTTGGCTCCACCGACCCGATGCTTGTCGACTCCGACACGGCATCGCTTGACGCTTTCCCCAGCAACGTAGTGATGTTCGACGACCCTCTTCCTCGAGCCGACAGCGGCGACAGCGCCGTCACCGAGGTAATAGTCATCAGCCGCTGCGTCGCCTCTGGCGAAAACGCCCACGATGCCCTGCAAGCGGCGCTGCACGACTTGTCCGCCCCCATCCCGGCCGACACCGACGCCGAGACGCTGGAGGCACGCCGCCTCGCCCTCATTGTGGAGGGCCAGAAGATAGCCTCCATGAGACGCCTCACTTAGGCTCACCAGCGCGAAGTCGACTGCGCCACCTTTGGTACGCCGCCTCCCGACGGGCCGAGCCGAGTCGGCGTCGTCAAGAAGCGCGGCGCGGCCATCGCCAAAATGCTGGGAGCAGACCGCCCAATCTATGCCACGCCCCTCGAGAACCTACGCGCCGCCCAGTCGGTCATAGACGAGCTGAATGGACTGGGGGCTGACGAGCTCCCCTACATGACCAGACGCATCCCGCAGTTGATCGACGCGGCCGCAGAGCGACATGAAGCTGGCGTCCGCGCTGGAAGTCCCCCCCACGCCGAGAGCACGGTGCAACGTCACGGACGCCGACTGCGGGCGGCACCTGCGCAAGGCAAGAAAAGGAGCCGGCTGTTAGCCGCAGTCGGACTCGAATCTCCATCAAGCGCGACGCAGAAGGCCGCCCTCGAGCTGTGGAGCGACAAGGCGATCCGCCTCCTCCTCCGCCTCGCGGGGAGAGATATCCCACCCCGCCACCTGTCACGCATCTGACTCTCAGCGACCGACTAGGCCGCCGCGAAGGAGTCGGCGAGAACGACGCCCGCCATCGGATCAACCGCCTAGCGCGATCCCTGGTGCTAGAAGAAGAAGACGATGTCGGCCCGCCTTGCTTTGGCCCCCGCATCCGTGACAAGCCCTTCCCCAAAGGGTTCTCACTCCCAAGAGACAAGCCCAAGTACAACGGCTCCGTGAAGCCGGAAGATTGGTTGATCGATTACTCCACCGCAGTTCGCATAGCAAACGGCAACATGCGTGTTGCTGTGAAATATGTCCCCCTCATGCTCCAAGGCACGGCGCGCACCTGGCTCAACAGCCTCAAGCCTTACAGCATCAACAGCTGTCTAGACTTCACAGAAGCCTTCATCCGCAACTTCACCAGCACCTACAAACGGGCTCCCAAGCCCCGACAGCTCTCCTTGTGTGTTCAAGGGCCCAATGAATCAACTCGCGACTACCTCACGCGTCGGGCCGAGCTCCACAACTCTTGCGAAGGGGTGCATGAGGTTCAAGCCATAGAGTACTTCACCGCCGGATGCCGAGAAGGCACCCTCCTCAAGCACCGACTCCTCTATGATGAGCCGACTACCCTCGATGAGCTGCTGATCATAGCAGACAAGTATGCCATGGCCGACTCTTCAATGAAGACCGAGCTTCGAGTAGACGCCTCCGGGAAGGTGCTCACTCCGGATCCCAAGACGCCGGCTGGAGACTCCAATCGACGCCCGTACCAGAACGACAACAAGAGCAAGGCTCCTATGCCGCCTTCCACCAGTCGGCAGGTGGCCACGGTCGAAGATTTAACAACCCGAAGGCGGCCAGCGCCAAGAAGCGAGAGGCGGCAGTCGGCTTGGCAGCCGACTTTCTCCTACGAGCAAGCCCTTGATGCCCCCTGCAAGTTCCACAGCGGCGCGAAGCCGTCCAACCACACGGATCGGAAATGCCACTGGCTCACACAAATCTCCAAAGGCGAAGGGCTGGTGCCGCCTCCGCCTGCTGGCCAGCCGCCTCCGGCCCCTCAGCAGCGGGCTGCTCGACCAGTAGTTGGGGCTGTTCAAGACAAGTTCCCCGACGAGCATGCAGCCTACGTCGTCTTTACAAGCCAGACCGAAGACCGGCACAGCCGGCACCGGTAGCACCAAGAAGTCAACACGGTCGCCTCCAACAACCCCGAGTTCATGCACTCGTCGGAGAAGCCTATCAGCTGGAGCCGGGCCGATCACCCAGAGGTGATGCCATCTCCCGGCTCTTACGCATTGGTTTTGGACGCCACCCTCGCGATAGAAAGGCGAGCTGCCCGTTTCTCCCGCGTGCTGATAGATGGCGGGAGCAGCATCAACATACTGTACCGTGACACCATGGAGAAGCTGAACATCAAGACGAAGCAGCTCATGCCTAGTCGGACTGTGTTCCATGGCATCATACCCGGCCTGTCATGTTCACCAGTCGGCAAGATCAAGATAGATGTTCTCTTTGGGGACGAGGATCATTTCCTCCGAGAAGCAATATGGTTTGAAGTAGTGGACCTGGAGAGCCCTTACCATGCATTGCTTGGCCGATCTGCTCTAGCCAAGTTCATGGTTGTGCCCCACTACACCTACCTCAAGATGAAGATGCCGAGTTCCAAGGGCATCATCACCATAGCCGGATGCAAAACCAGTGAAGCAACCCCTCCGCCGACTGTCGGAGGAAAAGAGAAGGATTGTAGGAGAAGAGATAGCCCGGCTTCTGGCAGCCGGCTTCATTATGGAGGTGTTCTTTCCAGAGTGGCTGGCCAACCCAGTCCTCGTGTTGAAGAAAAATAACAAGTGGCGCATGTGTATAGATTATACCAGCCTCAACAAAGCCTGCCCCAAAGATCCATTTGCCTTACCTCGAATCGACCAAGTGATAGACTCCACAGCCGGATGCGAGCTGTTGAGCTTCTTGGATGCTTATTCAGCTACCACGGATAAAGTTGGATCCGCCGACCGCTGAAGACCGCCTTCATCACACCATTCGAGACTTTACGCTGCGACTATGACATTCGGCTTGAGAAATGCCGGTGCCACTTTTCAGCGTTGCATGCAGAAATGCCTCCTCAAGCAGCTCGGCAGAAATGCCCACGTCTATGTAGACGATATTGTGGTGAATACGGAGAAGCGCAACACCTTGCTGGAAGACCTCAAAGAGACATTTGAAAACTTGTGCTGGTTTCAGATCAAGCTCAACCCCGAGAAATGCGTGTTCGGAGTACCAGCCGGCCAGCTTCTAGGCTTCTTGGTCTCCGAACGCGGCATCGAATGCAACCTAGTGAAGATCAAGGCCATAGAGAGAATGGAGATTCCTACCCAGCTACGAGACGTCCAAAAGTTTACCGGATGCCTGGCCTCCCTGAACCGCTTCATCAGCCGGCTAGGAGAGAAAGCTCTCCCCCTCTACCGACTCATGAAGAAGTCCACTCACTTCGAGTGGAGCGACCAAGCAGACCAAGCTTTCCACGAGCTAAAGAAGATGCTGGCCATGCCGCCTGTCTTGGCGGCACCGACTGAGAAAGAGACCATGCTCCTTTACATTGCCGCCGCTAGCCGGGTGGTCAACATCGTTATCGTGGTTCAGCACCCAGAAGAAGGCCGAGCTCAGCTAATCTAGAGTCCGGTGTATTATTTGAGCGAAGTACTGTCCACCTCGAAGCAGAACTACCCGCACTACCAGAAGATGTGCTATGGTGTGTAGTTCGCCGCCAAGAAGCTCAAGCCCTACTTTCAAGAGCACCCCATCACGGTCGTATGTACTGCCCCGCTCGCCGAGATCATAGGCAGCCGGGATGCATCCAGCCGGGTGGCAAAATGGGCCATTGCGCTGGCTCCTTACACAATCTTCTACCAACATCGCACCGCCATCAAGTCCCAGGCATTGGCCGACTTCCTTGTCAACTGGGTCGAGACCCAGTACCTGCCGCCGGCCCCCAACTCCACTCATTGGCGGATGCACTTCGATGGGTCCAAGATGCGCACCGGCTTGGGAGCCGGCATCGTCCTCACCTCTCCCAAGGGTGACAAGCTCAGATACACATTTCAAATTCATTTTGCCGCCTCCAACAATGTGGCCGAGTACGAGGCGCTCATACACGGGCTCCGGCTAGCCAAAGAACTCGGCATCTACCGGATCCTGTGCTATGGTGACTCGGATTTAGTAGTCCAACAATCATCTGGCGACTGGGACGCCAAGGACGCAAACATGGCGAGCTATCGCTTCCTCGTTCAGCAAATCGGTGGATATTTTGAAGGATGTGAGTACCTCCACGTGCCACGGGCCGACAACGAGCAAGCAGATGCCCTGGCACGAATAGGCTCCACCCAACAAGCTATACCAACCGGCGTCTCTCTCCAACGCCTCCTCAAGCCGTCTGTCAAGCCATCTCCGGAATTTGATTCCATCTTCGTACCGCCTGACCCCGACGCAGTCGGATCCGACTTAGGGAACCAAGCAGCCGGCTCGGGGACTTCGACAGGCGGCTCGGGGACTGCCATAGTCGCACCCGGCCCAGGGACTTCAGAACCCGGCCCGGGGACTGCATCGACACAACAGGCGGTGGCCGATTCCAACTCTTCACCACCCAGCCCACCCGCCCTGGTCGCGGTAGTCAGATTGACAATAGAAGAAGTTACAGCCCATCATGGGCCCAGCCATCCTCAACTTCCCGGTAAGCGAGAGCTGCTAATCGACGAGATCTCGGCAAGACAAGTCCAACGCCGAGCCAGAGCATACACAATAATGAACCGAGAGCTCGTTAGGCGCAGCGTCACTGGAGCCTTCCAGCGCTGTGTCGAGCCAGAGAAGGGCATAGCAATTCTCAAGGACATCCACCAAGGAGAATGCGGCCACCACGCGGCCTCACGATCACTCGTCGCCAAAGCTTTCCGCCATGGTTTCTTCTGGCCGACTGCTTTGGATGATGCCAAGGAATTAGTCAAACACTTCAAAGGGTGCCAAGTCTTCAGCCCCAAGCAACACCTGCCGGCTTCTGCACTCAAGACCATCCCCCTCACCTGGCCTTTTGCCATCTGGGGACTGGACATGGTGGGCCCATTCAAGACGACGCGCGGCGGCATGACACATCTGCTCGTCGCCGTGGACAAATTTACCAAGTGGATTCAAGCGAAGCCGATCAAGAAACTGAACGGGCCGACTGCTGTGATATTCATCGCAGATATTACAACCCGGTATGGCGTACCGCACAGCATCATCACCGACAACGGCACGAATTTTGCCAAGGGAGCACTGGCACGTTTCTGCGCGACACAGGGCATCCGACTGGACTTAGCGTTCGTTGCCCACCCGCAGTCAAACGACCAAGTCGAGCGAGCAAACGGCCTCATCCTCTCCGGCATCAAGCCCCGATTGGTCGTGCCACTAGAGCGTTCGGCCAGCTGTTGGCTCGACGAGCTGCCGGCCGTCCTCTGGAGTTTGTGCAATACCCCGAACAAGTCAACCGGCTTCACCCCTTTCTTCCTTGTATATGGTGCCGAGGCTGTCATCCCAACTGACATTGAGTTCGACTCACCTCGGGTCACCATCTACACGGAGGCGGAGGCCAAGGAAGCACGAGAAGACGGCGTCAACCTGCTAGAAGAAGGCCGGCTGTTAGCCCTCAGCCGGTCCGCCATCTACCAAAGAAGGTTTACGCCGCTACCACAGCCGAAGGTCAAGCCAAGATCCTTCCAAGAGGGTGATCTTGTGCTCCGCTGATCCAAATAACAGCCGCCAGACAAGCTCTCAGCCCTTGGGAAGGCCCTTCACATCAAGAAGGCCTTAGGCAATGACTCCTACTACCCGATCGACGCCTTGAAGCCAAAGGCACGCTAGAGAGATGATTCCGGCAAGGAGTCGGAACGACCATGGAACGCCAATCTCCTCCGAAGATTTTACAGTTAAAATGCAGTATGTACCACCCACCTTTTGTATTAAGTACGAGTCAACGGGGCCCCCGAGGAGCACTCGGGGACTACCCTCTTTTATCTATGTGTGACGAGTATCATGCCTATGATTATGTTACTACATTTATTTTCTCGTCCGGCACCGGGTTCGACCAGTCGGCCCGGGGACTTGCCACCTTGAGTTATATTCAAGTTCTACCTGCAGTCAGACAAGTAGTGTGCCGGCACCCAATCCCTCTCTTGTCGAAAGTCGCAGATCGAAGAATCGACTATCCGGCTGGCAAGAGCCAAAGGCAGGAAAGGATGCCCACACGAAAAACGGCTAAGGACTAACGAACTTATATAACACAAGCTGGCCTCCCACCCCGCCGGCCGGCTGTCAGAGCAGCCGGCTGGCCGGCTTCCCGTTCACCTTGCTACAATCTAAGAAAGCTCGAGTACTTGCCCTCCCAAAACGGCCAAGCCCTTCACCAGCCACAGACTGCAGAGCAGCTGTCCGGCTGGGAAGGCGGCGACCAAGGGAGGGCGGCAAAGGAAACAACCAAAAGGATGAAAAGCAAATATGAACGGAATCCAAGCACATGCATGATTATATTTACACAAAAGGCCTTCGAAAGGCCAGCATTCATCATAGTTTGAATACACCCCCAGTGGGTGGAACTGCGCAAATTTAACAAAAAATGTTCAAAGAGTAACGAGCAGGAAAGCGAAGACGGCGGATCAGGCCAAGGGAGCAACAGGCGAGCCGGGCAGGTTGGTGGAGACGATGGTGCTGGCTGGAGGAGTGGCCGGCTGGCGAGTCTCGGCATGATCGTCACCCGTTGCAGGTGGCGCGCTTGCACGCGCCTCGTTGCTGGAAGCACGATCATGCTGAGGCTGGCTGGTCGCTCCACCGTCTGGCACGATGTCTTCACCATCCTCCACCTCTTCCTCTTCGCCCTCGTCGCTGGAAGCGATCTCCTCCGCCAAGTCTTCACCTTCTGTTGGGTTCAGCCCGAAGCACTCCTCCGGCTGAGCAACGCCTTCATCATTTACCTCAGGGGCAAAGGCACTAACGTCGGTGTAGTTGGCGATCACCGAGGCGCGCTGGATGATAGCCGGCCGCACCGCCTCCAACTCCTCGTCGGCCTCCTGCTGCCAGGTGCTTAGCTGGGCCAAATTCAGCCCAGGATACCAAGCTCGGACGAACTCTAGCACCCGCCTAGCGCCGGACCGAGCTGCAGAAGCCTTCCAGGCCTCGGCGGCCGATCACTACCTCCAGCCGGTCGGCAATCCACTGGGGTGCGGGAACCACCTCGCCCGGGCGGGCGGCGGCCAGACTGCGCCCGGCGACGCTGAAGACGGCGGAGCACGCGGTAAGCCGACTGGAGGCGGGCTTGAATCGCCAGAAGCCGCTCCTCAAGCGACCGGCCAGCATCCAGTGCGATCTCAACCCCAGCCTGTCGTCGTGCATCACGGTGGGCCTCGATGGCTTGTTTGGCGGCAACGGAGTAACCATGGAAGTAATCTGCACAAAGAAGAAAGAAGTAGAACAAAGTTAGAAGACAGACCAAATGACGGGGGGCGAGCAAAGGGACGAAGAAGAAGGCGGCCTACCGTCAATCAAATCTTCAATCCGGCTATAGCCTTCGCCGAGTGCTTGCCTCGCCTCAGCCCAGCTCGCCGCCTCGATCTCATATTCGGCTTTGAGGGCGGCCTCGCTGTCCTGCGCCGTCTTCAGGGCCGCCTTATGGCTCTCCTCCCGGTCGGCCAGTTTTTTGGCCAAGCGATCACGTTCCTGAGCCAAGGCGTTGCACTCGGCTTCCTTGGCGCAAAGGGCAGTCTGGACCCCACCTAGCTGCTCCCTCAAGTCGGCATTGGCCCCTACAGATATGAAGAAGAAGAAAAAAGCAATAAGGAAGAAGTCGTCAGGAAAGATCTGACCCGATCAAGCACTGCATCGGCCCAATCTCGGGACTACACCCGATGGTTCTTGTGACGCCCCACATGAGATAAAAAATAAAGCACTTACTCCGGCTCTTGGTCAGATCAGCGGTCTTCTGGTTCATCTCCTGGGCCTGGGAGTTGAAAGCAGCCGCACAGAGGTTGTGATATTCCTGCAAATAGGATGGAGGTGTGTATAAGAACAAGATAGCAATCAAAGTCTACTAAGAAGTTCCAAGCCGCCTGCTCAGCAGCCGACTCGGAACTCGGGGACTACACCCGGTGGGTGCGCTGACGCGCCCCCACGGAAGAAATCAAGAGCAATCAACGAAAAGCGGGAGGACTCACCCGAATGGCCGTCCGCGTCGCAAGAAACTCTTGAGTATACTGCTTCAGCGCGGCGGCCTGGGACTGAAGCCGGTTCCGGACATCCTGCGCCACCACGTTCAGCACGGCCGTCCCACCGCCCGGCGTCCACCCAGGCAAGCTGGCGCTGGCCATCTCTAGATCCTGGGCCGACGAGCCGAAGCCCGCGGCTTTCTGCGTCTCCGGTGCTGAAGTCACCTTCCCCGCGCGCCGACGAGACGGCGACAGGACCACAAGATCCGCCCTCACAGTCGGCTCACCTCCAGCCGGCTGCTCAGGCGGCACATTAGGCCGGCCGCCTTGGCCCGTTCCAGTCGGCGATGGCGGTGCCGCCTCCCCCTCCAGGACGACTGTGTCGCCCTCCTCCCTCTCCATCGCCGGCCGGCCGCGGACGGTTTCCTCCGGCGGGGGCACTGGGATATCGGGGGCCACGGTACGGAGGGGGATGATGAGCTGTGGCGGCTGGCTACGCAGGGCCTCCGCTGCCCTCTCCGCGGCCGCAGCCTCCGCCTGAGCCTTGGCCGCCGCTGATACGTCTCCAACGTATCTATAATTTTTGATTGCTCCATGCTACTTTATCTACTGTTTTAGGCAATATTGGGCTTTATTATCCACTTTTATATTACTTTTGGGACTAACCTATTAACCGGAGGCCCTGCCCAGATTTGCTGTTTTATGCCTATTTCAGTGTTTCGAGGAAAAGGAATATCAGACGCAGTCAAAACGGAACTAAATCAACCGGAGAAGTTGTTTTTGGAAGGAAACCCACCTGATGGACTTGGACCCCACGTCAGAAGATACGGGAGGTGCTCACAAGGGTGGGGGCGCGTCCACCCCCCTGGGCACGCCCCCTGCCTCGTGGGGCCCCCGTAGCTCCACCGACGTACTCCTTTCACCCATATATACCTACGTACCCTAAAACTTCCAGAACAGAGATTAGATTGGGAGTTCCGCCGCCGCAAGCCTCTAGAACCACCAAAAACCAATCGGGACCCCTTTCCGGTACCCTGCCGGAGGGGGGATCCATCTCATGTGGCCATCTTCATCATCCCGGCGCTATCCATGACAAGGAGGGAGTAGTTCACCCTCAGGGCTGAGGGTATGTACCAGTAGCTATGTGTTTGATCTCTCTCTCTCTCTCTCTCTCTCTCTCTCTCTCGTGTTCTTGAGGTGATACGATCTTGATGTATCCCGAGCTTTGCTATTGTAGTTGGATCTTATGATGTTTCTCCCCCTCTACTCTCTTGTGATGAATTGAGTTTCCCCTTTGAAGTTATCTTATCGGATTGAGTCTTTTATGAGAACACTTGATGTATGTCTTGCCGTGATTATCTGTGGTGACAATGGGATATCATGTGCCACTTGATGTATGTTTTGGTGATCAACTTGCAGGTTTCGTGAAATTGGGAACCTATGCATAGGGGTTGGCACAGGTTCTTGACTCTTCGGTAGAAACTTTGGGGCACTCTTTGAAGTACTTTTATGTTGGTCGGATGAATCTGAGATTGTGTGATGCATATCGTATAATCATGCCCGTGGATACTTGAGGTGACAATGGAGTATCTAGGTGACATTAGGGTTTTGGTTGATTTGTATCTTAAGGTGTTATTCTAGTACGAACTCTTTTATAGATTGATCCGAAAGAATAACTTTGAGGTGGTTTCGTACCCTACCATAATCTCTACATTTGTTCTCCGCTATTAGTGGCTTCGGAGTGACTCTTTGTTGCATGTTGAGGTATAGTTATATGATCTATCTATGTTATTATTGTTGAGAGAACTTGCACTAGTGAAAGTATGAACCCTAGGCCTTGTTTCCTATCATTGCAATAACGTTTACGCTCACTTTCACCGCTTGCTACCTTGCTGTTTTTATATTTTCAGATTACAATTACCTTTATCTACCATCCATATTGCACTTGTATCACCATCTCTTCGCCGAACTAGTGCACCTATACAATTTACCATGGTATTGGGTGTGTTGGGGACACAAGAGACTCTTTGTTATTTGGTTGCAGGGTTGTTTGAGAGAGACCATCTTCATCCTACGCCTCCCACAGATTGATAAACCTTAGGTCATCCACTTGAGGGAAATTTTCTACTATCCTACAAACCTGTGCACTTGCAGGCCCAACAACGTCTACAAGAAGAAGGTTGTGTAGTAGACATCAAGCTCTTTTCTGGCGCCGTTGCCGGGGAGGCTAGGTAAGTGAAGGTATATCTTTAGATCTTGCAATCGAATCTTTTTGTTTCTTGTTTTAGCACTAGTTAGTTTATAAAAGAAAACTACAAAAAAATGGAATTGAGTTTGTCTCATATGCTTCACCTTTTTAATATCTTTCGTGAGTATGATGGAAGGGAAAATTGTGCGAAAGTGTTAGAAGAAGAATGCATTAAATTGTTTGGCACTAAATCTTTGAATGATGAGCATGATTGCAATGTTGTTAGTATGAATTCCTTGAATATCCATGATGCTAATGATATGCAAAGCCACAAGCTTGGGGAAGCTTTGTTTGATGAGGGTGATATTTTTTGTCCCCCAAGCTTTGATGAGCAAATTTACTATGATGAAAGCATGCCTCCTATCTATGATGATTATTGTTATGACATGTATGCTTTAAAGAATAATGATAACCATGAAACTTTTCATCTTGATCTTAATTCTCAATCATATGATAGTTATTTTGTTGAGTTTGCTCCCACTACTATTCAAGAGAAATTTTTTGCTTATGTGGAGAGTAATAAAAATTCTAAGCAAGTAGATCATGAAAATAATGATTTAGGTGCTAGTTATATTGTTGAATTCATTCATGATGCTACTGAAAATTATTATGAGAGAGGATCATATGCTTCTACATATTGCAATAATACCAAGTTTCCTCTCTATGTTCTTAGAGTTTTGAAGTTATGCTTGTTTTACCTTCCTATGCAAGTTGACTATTGTTCTCATAAGTTGTTTGCTCACAAAATACCTATGCATAGGAAGTGGGTTAGACTTAAATGTGCTAGTCATATTCTTCATGATGCTCTTTTTATGTTTCAATTCTTATCTTTTATGTGAGCATCATTGAAATCATCATGCCTAGCTAGGGGCGTTAAACGATAGCGCTTGTTGGGAGGCAACCCAATTTTATTTTAGTTTCTTACTTTTTGGTTCTGTTTAGGAATAAATAATCCATCTAGCTTCTGTTTAGATGTGGTTTTATGTTTTAATTAGTGTTTGTGCCAAGTAAAACCTTTGGAAAGACTTGGGTGAGGTCTTTATGATCATGCTGTAAAAAACAGAAACTTTAGCGCTCACGAGATTTGCTTTAACTTTTTACTGGAGAGTGCTATTTAGTTGATTCTTTTTGCATATGATTACTAGAAATTCCTCAGGTCCACCAATTTATTTTAGAATTGTTAGAGTTCCAGAAGTTTGCGTTAGTTACAGATTACTACAGACTGTTCCGTTTTTGACAGATTTTGTTTTCATTGTGTTGCTTATTTTGATGAATCTATGGCTAGTAAAATAGTTTATAAACCCTAGAGAAGTTTGAATACAGTAGGTTTAACACCAATATAAATAAAGAATGAGTTCATTATAGTACCTTGAAGTGGTGTTTTGTTTTCTTTCGCTAACGGAGCTCACGAGTTTTCTGTTAAGTTTTGTGTGGTTGAAGTTTTCAAGTTTTGGGTAAAGATTCGATGGACTACGGAATAAGGAGTGGCAAGAGCCTAAGCTTGGGGATGCCCAAGGCACCCCAAGGTAATATTCAAGGATAACCAAGAGACTAAGCTTGGGGATGCCCAGGAAGGCATCCCCTCTTTCGTCTTCGTTCATCGGTAACTTTACTTGGAGCTATATTTTTATTCACCACATGATATGTGTTTTGCTTGGAGCGTCATTTTATTTTCTTTAGCTTTGCTTGCTGTTTGAATAAAGTATCAAGATCTGAAATTATTAAATGGGAGAGTCTTCACATGGTTGCATAATTATTCGACTACTCATTGATCTTCACTTATATCTTTTGGAGTAGTTTGTCATTAGCTCTAGTACTTCACTTATATCTTTTAGAGCATGGTGGTAGTTTTATTTTGAAGAAATATATGAACTCTCATGCTTCACTTATATTATTTTGAGAGTCTTAAATAGCATGGTAATTTGTTTAAATAATCATAATATGCTAAGCATAAAAGATTTGTAAGAATTCTTATGAGTGGGTTGAATACTAAGAAAAGTTTGATGCTTGATAATTGTTTTGAGATATGGAGGTAGTGATATTAAAGTCATGCTAGTTGGGTGATTATGAATTTAAAGAATGCTTGTGTTGAAGTTAGCAAGTCCCGTAGCATGCACGTATGGTTAAAGTTGTGTAACAAATTTGAAACATGAAGTGTACCTCGCTTGTGCATCCTTATGAGTGGCGGTCGGGGACGAGCGATGGTATTTTCCTACCAATCTATCCCCCTAGGAGCATGCGCGTAGTACTTGATTTTTGATGACTTCTAAATTTTTGCAATAAGTATATGAGTTCTTTTGACTAATGTTGAGTCCATGGATTATACGCACTTTTATCTTTCCGCCATTGCTAGCCTCTTCGGTGCCGTGCATTGCCCTTTCTCACCTTGAGAGTTGGTGCAAACTTCGCCGGTGCATCCAAACCCCGTGATATGATACGCTCTATCACACATAAACCTCCTTATATCATCCTCAAAATAGCCACCATACCTACCTATCATGGCATTTCCATAGCCATTCCGAGATATATTGCCATGCAACTTCCATCATCATCATCATGACATACTTTACTTTTGTCATATTGCCATCGCATGATCATGTAGTTGACATCGTATTTGTGGCAAAGCCACCATGCATTATTTTTCATACATGTCACTCTTGATTCATTGCACCATCCCGGTACACCGCCAGAGGCATTCATATAGAGTCATATCTTGTTCTAGTCTCGAGTTGTAATCCCTATGTTGTAATCAATAGAAGTGTGATGATCATCATTCAATAGAGCATTGTCCCAAAAAAAGAGAAAGGCCAAAGAAAAAAAAATAAGGCCCAAAAAAAGGGGGCAATGCTACTATCCTTTTTTCCACACTTGTGCTTCAAAGTAGCACCTTGTTCTTCATGTAGTGAGTCTCATATATTGTGCTTCAAAGTAGCACCATGTTTTTCATATAGTGAGTCTCATAAGTTGTCTTTTTATACTAGTGGGAATTTTTCATTATAGAACTTGGCTTGTATATTCCTACGATGGGCTTCCTCAAATGCCCTAGGTCTTCATGAGCAAGCAAGTTGGATGCACACCCAATAGTTTTCTTTTGTTGAGCATTCATAGCTCTAGTGCATCCGTTGCATGGCAACCCCTACTCCTCATGTTGACATCAATTGATGGGCATATCCATAGCCCGTTGATTATCCTCGTCAATGTGAGACTTTCTCCTTTTTTGTCTTCTCCACACAATCCCCATCATCATATTCTATTCCACCCATAGTGCTATATCCATGGCTCACGCTCATGTATTGCGTGAAGGTTGAAAAAGTTTGAAATTATTTAAATATGAAACAATTGCTTGGCTTGTCATCGGGGGTATAGAAGTTGGGAACATCTTTGTGTGAAGAAAATGAAGCATAGCCTAACTACATGATTTTGTAGGGATGAACTTTCTTTTGCCATGCTATTTTGAGAAGACATGATTACTTTGATTAGTATGCTTGAAGTATTATTATTTTTGTGTCAATATGGACTTTTGTCTTGAATCTTTTAGATCTGAATATTCATATCACAAGTAAGAAGAATTACATTGAAATTATGCCAAAGTACCACTCCGCATCAAAAATTCTTTTTTATCATTTACCTACTCGAGGACGAGCAGGAATTAAGCTTGGGGATGCTTTATACGTCTCCAACGTATCTATAATTTTTTATTGCTCCATGCTACTTTATCTACTGTTTTAGGCAATATTGGGCTTTATTATCCACTTTTATATTACTTTTGGGACTAACCTATTAACCGGAGGCCTAGCCCAGATTTGTTGTTTTATGCCTATTTCAGTGTTTCGAGGAAAAGGAATATCAGACGGAGTCAAAACGGAACGAAATCAACTGGAGAAGTTATTTTTGGAAGGAAACCCACCTGATGGACTTGGACCCCACGTCAGAAGATACGGGAGGTGATAACGAGGGTGGGGGGCGCGCCCACCCCCCTGGGTGCGCCCCCTGCCTCGTGGGGCCCCCGTAGCTCCACCGACGTACTCCTTTCACCCATATATACCTACGTACCCTAAAACTTCCAGAACAGAGATTAGATCGGGAGTTCCGCCACCGCAAGGCTCTAGAACCACCAAAAACCAATCGGGACCCCTTTCCGGTACCTTGCCGGAGGGGGGATCCATCTCCGGTGGCCATCTTCATCATCCCGGTGCTATCCATGACGAGGAGGGAGTAGTTCACCCTCAGGGCTGAGGGTATGTACCAGTAGCTATGTGTTTGATCTCTCTCTCTCGTGTTCTTGAGGTGATACGATCTTGATGTATCCCGAGCTTTGCTATTGTAGTTGGATCTTATGATGTTTCTCCCCCTCTACTCTCTTGTGATGAATTGAGTTTCCCCTTTGAAGTTATCTTATCGGATTGAGTCTTTTATGAGAACACTTGATGTATGTCTTGCCGTGATTATCTGTGGTGACAATGGGATATCATGTGCCACTTGATGTATGATTTGGTGATCAACTTGCGGGTTTCGTGACATTGGGAACCTATGCATAGGGGTTGGCACACGTTCTTGACTCTCCGGTAGAAACTTTGGGGCACTCTTTGAAGTACTTCTATGTTGGTTGGATGAATCTGCGATTGTGTGATGCATATCGTATAATCATGCCCACGGATACTTGAGGTGACAATGGAGTATCTAGGTGACATTAGGGTTTTGGTTGATTTGTATCTTAAGGTGTTATTCTAGTACGAACTCTTTTATAGATTGATCCGAAAGAATAACTTTGAGGTGGTTTCGTACCCTACCATAATCTCTACGTTTGTTCTCCACTATTAGTGGCTTCGGAGTGACTCTTTGTTGCATGTTGAGGGATAGTTATATGATCTATCTATGTTATTATTGTTGAGAGAACTTGCACTAGTGAAAGTATGAACCCTAGGCCTTGTTTCCTATCATTGAAATACCGTTTATGCTCACTTTTACCGCTTGCTACCTTGCTGTTTTTATATTTTCAGATTACAATTACCTTTATCTACCATCCATATTGCACTTGTATCACCATCTCTTCATTAACTAGTGCACCTATACAATTTACCATTGTATTGGGTGTGTTGGGGACACAAGAGACTCTTTGTTATTTGGTTGCAGGGTTGTTTGAGAGAGACCATCTTCATCCTACGCCTCCCACGGATTGATAAACCTTAGGTCATCCACTTAAGGGAAATTTGCTGCTGTCCTACAAACCTGTGCACTTGCAAGCCCATCAACGTCTACAAGAATAAGGTTGTGTAGTAGACATCACCGCGTCGGCTTGCGCCTCCACCGGCTCTTTCGTCGTCTCCTGAGCCGCCCTCTTCTCCTCCGCCTCCCGCTCCTCCCGTGCCTCCCGCTCCTCCCGCTAGGAGATCGGCACGGGGGTCCATGCGGCGGGCGCTCGCAGACCCTCCCGCCGCTCCAACTACGGAGGCGGTAGTGGCCCGCTCGAGAGAAAGCGGAGCCCTATTTGATAAGTCAAGAAAAGGCTTAGAAGAGCGTCTATCGAAGAGAAAAAAGAAAGGTGTGAGAGAGTTGACACTTACGCCAAAACCACCTGCGGCTGCCTCACCACCTTCCGGAAGCGGGCTGCCTTCGCGGCCGCCTCGTCCCGCTTGGTCGCTGCCGCAGTGCCCTTGGGCTTCTTCGGCCAACTGCCGAAGAGGGTCGGCGTGGCCCGGCGTTTTTGCGCGCCAACACGAACAGCCGGCGCAGCAGATGAGCCCGCGCCTTGATGATCGGACGCCGGCTGACGGCGCGGAATAACTTCAGCCTCGTCGTCATCCGGCCAGTCCTCGAAGGCGGCCCCGAGCCTGGAGCCACCTGCCTCACCGGCTCCCCCTACGGCGTCACCGTCTAGGGCGGCCGCCCCCAAGTCGGGATCGTCCAAGTCGTCCGTCGCACGGTCGGGGACGAAATGGCGCTCCACCCCCGCGGCTTCGGCCGCTGGTTGAAGGAGGGGGCTCTGCGAAAAACAACCCGACTTGTCAAGAGTCGGCCAGTATGAACTCGGCAACAAGAGAAGAAGAAAAGAAGGGAAGCTTACCGAAGGCGGAGGATTGGCGCGAAGTACGGCTCCTTGCCGAACCGCCACTCCTCGGTGAGCTTGCAGTTGGCGATATAATTCACCATGTAAGATACCTCGTCATGAGGCATCTCCTTGGTGCTTAGCCGACTTGGGTCGAAACAACCGCTCATCTGGAAAATCATGTGAGGGCGGCCTTGGAGTGGGAGCACCCGGCGCTCCACAAAGGCGGCTATCAGGTCGGACCCGGTCAGGCCTTCCGATTGGACCATCACCCGGAGCCGTGCGACGGCGGCAGCCCCAGCCAGAGTCAGCGACTTGGCTCGGTAGGACCATGAAGGACGCCTCCCAGCAGGCGGGCCGACTATGTAAGCCGCCAGATTGACGAAGTCGCCTTGCGGAGCGACGGTCTTGTAGAAGTAAGATTTTTGCCAGAGCTTCACCGACTGGATAAACGCGATGGGCGGAAACGGATTGTCGCCAGTCGGTGTCCGCACGGTGATGAAGGCACCGCATGGGGCAGGCACGCCCGCGACGACGGTGCCGAGTTTGGACTGGAAGAATTCCCCCCAAAGCTCGAGGGTGGGGAGGACGCCAAGGAAGCCTTCGCTCAGGGTGACGAAGGCCGACAACAACACCACCATGTTTGGAGTAAGGTGGTGCAGCTAGAGATGGTAGAACTCAAGAAAGGCGCGGAAGAATCCGCTCGCCGGCAGGCCGACGCCGCGCAGGCAGTGCGAGCGAAAGATTACCCGCTCGTCCTCCTCCGACGCCGGCGAGATCTCCCTCTCCGGCGCGAGGCGGACCCGCACATAATCCTTGCCCGGCAACCGCCGCGTCTTGCGGAGGAAATCGACGTGGTCCTCGTGGACATTGGAGCCATCCCAGGAGCTGGACCGCGCCATGAGGACGAAGATTGGCGAAAGGGCAGCGCGGCGGCGAGGAGCTGCGGCGACGGAGAGGAGGAAGAGGAAGGAAATGGCGGAGCAAGGGAGAGCGTGCGAGCGTCTGCCGCTCCCCCTCCTCCCCCTACTTATAGCCTCGTGTGTGAAGCCGAGGAGGCGAGGCTGGGGGGGCGTGGGATTAACTACGCCCACTCGCCCACGCCCCGCGATTATCATGCCCTAAAGACGTGCGGAAACTGCCGTCGGAAGGCGAGCGGCCCGTTCGGGCCACAGAAGATCCACACTTGGGCTGAGGCCTGGAAGTGGCGGGCCCCGGTCTGCGGCGACGTCCCGTCGCGCGCGTGGGCTGGCAAGCCCTTCCAGTCGAAGGGTGCCATGTGGCGCGCAGGCGGCGAGCGGCCAGCCCACAGCCTGGCTTGCGCACCACCTTGGTTCCCGCCCTCAAGCTTCAAAACCTCCCAAAAACGGCGCACCTAATCAAAGCCGGCTCCTAGCTGCCGGCTCCTCAAGATAGGAAGCTGATTGACCTTCTCGTCCTCCCTTCAGCCTCGAAGCCCAACCAGCTTCGGGGACTACTATCGGAGTAAATGACCACGGGTAGCCTAGCCAGCTCCCCCTGGCTCTTCAAAAAATGACAGGCCGATCGAGCCTTCAAGCACCCTAGGCATAGGGCCGCCTACCCCTTGCCAGCTGTCTCACAGGCCGACTACCGGGAGGCGGCCCGGCCCTAAACTTTCATAAAGAAAGCCATAGTGAGGCCGACTCCAAGAAGCCGGCCATGAGAAGACCGACTCCAAGAATCCGGCCCCGGGCAAGCGGCCAAGATCGTACCCTCCAACTCTGCACCCACATAACGGTGACGAGACGGGGCGTGGCTATAGTGAAGCCTGCCACCCCCGAATCCCGAGCACGATAGCCACAGCAGCCCGCATGTGGAAGCCATCACCCGTCCGTGGCAACTGCAATGCCGCCATGGACCATGACGTCACCCATGATAGGCTGTTAGTACGGCCCGCCGGCAGCGGGCCCCTTCAGTCAGAGAGACACCCAAAGGCGGCGAGGCCTCCCCAAGTCGGCCTGGGATGTGGCCGGCTCCCAACAGCCGGCTTGTTCCCTCCCTCGAAGAACACGCACCATTAAGGGGACAAGACGAGGTAAGGCTACAGTGAGAGCCCGCCAGGCGGCGGCACTGTAGCCATGCTTACCTCGACAAAGCCCTCGTCATCAAGAGTGAGGCAACAGTAACCAGCCCCCGACAAGACCCCCAAGTGATGGGACTTGCATGTCGACCAAGAGGCAGGCAGCCGGCGGGACCCACCAGTCGGCGGGCCCCAACGGCCGGCGGAGAAGCCGGCGAGCATAGACATTGACGGCTATGGCCTACGCCCAGCCGGAGTACCATTGTATCCCTGGGGGGTAGGCCTATATAAACCCCCCCCCCCCAGGGCACCCATGCAAAGGGTTGATTTCTTAGAGTTTTTGACACTACATTGAGGGGAGAAGAGAGCTAGCCTTGCCCTTCTTCTTCCTCTCGCCGAACAGCTCAAGGAGCCTCCTGTAGCCACTTGTTGATCTAGTGATCATGCGGAAACCCCGCAGAGCAGGACTAGGGGTGTTATCTCCACGGAGAGCCCCGAACCTGGGTACGATCCGCCGGCGTGCATGTCTTCGTCTCATCCCGTTTCCAGGCACCGGCGATGTCTTATTGGCTCCCACAATGATAAGCCACCCATTGGCATATGTCGCACCTACCACTCGACAGTGGTGTTCCAGGCGGCGTTAGTTGTGAAACAATTCTATATTGTCTTAAGTGATTGCCAAACCCATAACTCAGATACTCTTCCCTTCGATCAGATCGTAGGAATTTGATCTTCTTGTTACGATGATTCTCAACTCCACTCTTAAATTGCTTGAACTTTTCAGACGTTTCAGACTTATGATTCATCGAGTAAATATAACCATAGCTACTCAAATCATCGGTGAAGGTGAGAAAGTAACGATATTCACCATGCGCGTCAACACTCATCGGGCCGCACACATCAGTATGTATGATTTCCAACAAGTCAATTGCCCATTCCATTGTTCCGGTAAATGGGGTTTTAGTCATCTTGCCTATGAGGCATGGTTCACATGTGTCAAGTGATTCGAAATCAAGTGACTCCAAAATTCCATCAGCATGGAGTTTCTCCATGCGCTTTACACCAATATGACCTAAGCGGCAACGCCACAAGAAAGTGGTATTATCATTATCAACTCTACATATTTTTGCCTCAATGTTACGAACATGTTTATCACTACAATCGAGATTCAGTAAACCATTCACATTGGTTGCAGGGTGCATGACCATAGAAGGTATTATTCATGTAAACAGAATAACCATTATTCTCTGATTAAAATGAACAACCGTGTTGCAATAAACATGATCTAATCATGTTCATGCTCAACGCAGACACCAAATAACATTTATCTAGGTTCAACACTAATCCCTAAGGTATAGGGAGTGTGCAATGGTGATCACATCAACCTTGGAAACACTTTCAACACACATCGTCACCTCGCCCTTAGCTAGTATCCGTTTATTCTATAGCTTTTGTTTTGAGCCACCAATATTAGCAACTGAACTAGTACCTAATACCCAGGTGCTACTAGGAGTACTAGTAAGTTACACATCAATAACACGCATATCAAATATACTATTGTTGAAATTGCCAGCCTTCTTATCTATTGGGGTAGTTCTGATACCAGTAATCGTTCCCCTTACAATAGAAGCACTTAGTTTCAGGTTTGGGTTCAACCTTGGGTTTCTTCACTGGAGCCGCAACTGGCTTGCCATTCATGAAGTTTCCCTTCTTGCCCTTGCAATTGTTGAAACCAGTTGTCTTATCAACCATCACCACTTGATGCTCCTTCTTGATTTCTACCTCCGCGGCCTTAAGCACCGCAAACATCTCTAGGATCATCTCCATCCCTTGCATGTCATAGTTCATCACAAGGCTCTAGTAGCTTGGTGATAGTGACTGGAGAACTCTGTCAATCACTATCTTATCTGAAAGATTAACTCCCATTTGCTTCAAGTGATTATAGCACTCAGACATTCTAAGCACATGCTCACTGGCTGAGCTATTCTCCTCCATCTTGTAGGCAAAGAACTTGTCAGAGGTCTCATACCTCTCAACAAGGGCATGAGCCGAAAATACCAATTTCAGCTCTTGGAACATCTCATATGTTTCATGGCATTCTAAACACCTTTCGAGCCCCGATTCTAAGCCGTAAAGCGTGGCACACTAAACTATAAAGTTGTCATCAGAACGTGTCTGCCAGATGTTCAGAACATCCACAGACGATGCTAAAGGGATTGGCACACCGAGCGGTGCATCAAGTACATAAGCCTTCTGTGTAGCAGTGAGGACAATCCTCAGACTACAGACCTATTCCACATAATTGCTTACAATATCTTTCAACTTAGTATTTCTCTAGGAACGTATTAAAATAGGGAGCTATAGCGCGAGCTATTAATCTACAACATAATTTGCAAAGACAACTTAGACTATTGTTCATGATAATGAGTTCAATTAATCATATTACTTAAGAACTCACACTCAAATCAACATCCATCTGGTTGTCCGAGTGTAACACGATCCAAATTCACTAACCCAAGTCCGATAATCACGTGAGATGAGGTGGTTTCAGTGGTGAACATCTCCATGTTGATCATATCTACTATATGGCTCATGTTCGACCTTTCGGTCTCTTGTGTTCCGAGGCCATGTCTGTACATGCTAGGCTCGTCAAGTTTAACCCAAGTGTTCCGCATGTGCAAAACTGGCTTGCACCCGTTGTATGTGAACGTAGAGTCTATCACACCCGATCATCACGTGGTGCTTCAAAACAACAAACTTTCGCAACGATGCACACTTGGGGAGAACACAATTTTATCTTGAAATTTTATTGAGGGATCACCTTATAATGCTACCGTCGTCCTAAGCAAAATAAGATGCATAAAAGGAGTAACATCACATGCAAATCATAAGTGACATGATATGGCCATCAACTTGTGCTTTTGATCTCCATCTCCAAACACCAGCATGATCTCCATCGTCGCCGACATGACACCATGATCTCCATCATCATGATCTCCATCATCGTGTGGCCATCGGGGTTGTCGCGCCAACCATGCTTCTACTACTATTGCTACCGCTTAGCAATAAAGTAAAGCATTACATAGCACTTAATGATTGACACGCGGGTCATACAATAATTAAAGACAACCCTATGTCTCCTGCCGGTTGACGTATGCATCGACATGCAAGTCGATATAAACTATTACAAGCATGATCATCTCATACATCAAATATATTTCATCATGTCTTTGGCCATATCATATCACAACATACAATACAAAAACAAGTTAGACGTCCTCTAATTGTTGTTGCATGTTTTACGTGGCTGCTATGGGTATCTAGCAAGAACGATTCTTACCTACGCAAAGCCACAATGGTGATATGCAAGTTGCTATTTAACCTCGATTCAACTAAGGTGGGAGAGACAGACACCCGCCAGCCATCTTTATGCAACAAAGTCACATGTCTGTCGATGGAACCGGACTCGTGTACATGGACATGTAAGGTTGGTCCGGGCCACTTCATCCCACAATACTGCCAAATCAAGAAAAGACCAAGGAAGGAAGCAATCTGAATATCAACGCCCACAAACTCCTTTGTGTTCTACTCGTGATGTCATCTATGCATAGACCTAGCTCTGATGCCACTGTTTGGGAACGTTGGATGGGAAACAAAAAATTTCCTACGAACACCCAAGATCCAATCTAGGAGATGACCATCTACGAGAGGAGAGATTGGATCTACATACCCTTGTAGATCGCTAAGCGGAAGCGTTAAGAAACGCGGTTGATGTAGTCGAACGTCTTCGCGATCCAATCACGATCCGTCCCGCGAACTCCGATCTAGTGCCGAACGGATGGCACCTCCACGTTCAACACACGTACGGCTTGATGACGCCTTCACCTCCTCGATCCAGCGAGCGATGGTGAAGTAGTAGCTCGAGTCCTCTGGCAGCACGATGATGTGGTGGTGGTGGTGGAGAAATCTCAGCAGAGCTTCGCTAAGCACTACAGAGAAAAAGATGGTTGTGACGGAGAGGAGGAGCAGCGCCGTGGCACGAATAGATCTGTATAGGTGTGGCTGCCCTCTCTCCACCTATCTATATATAGGGGGAAGGGAGGAGGAAGGGGTACCCCTAGATCCAATCTAGGGGGCGGTGGCCAACAAGGGGCAACCCTAGATGGGTTTTGCCCCCCCCCCCCTTAGGAGACTTGGCCCCCAAGGCGAAGGGGTGGGCTGCCCTAGGGAGGCGCCCCACCTCCTCTAGAAATGTGGGAAGGGAGCTTGGGGGGCACACAGCCCCTTAGTGGTCTGGTGTGCCCCTTCCCCTTGGCCCATGAGGACCCCCCAACACTTGTCGGGGCTCCCGAAACCCCTCTCAGTCATGCTGGTCATCACCCGGTACCCCCAAAACACTTCCGGGATCCAATACCCTTCGTCCAATCTATCAACATTCACCTCCGGACCATTCCGGGAGTTCCTTGTCACGTCTGGGATCTCATCCGGGACTCCGAACAACTTTCAGTAACCACCATAATGACTCAACTATACTTATATCATCACCAAACGTTAAGTGTGTAGACCCTGCGGGTTCGAGAACTATGCTGACATGACCGAGACACCTCTAAGGTCAATAACCAATAGCGGGACCTAGATGCCCATATTGGTTCCTACATATTCTACGAAGATCTTATCGGTCGAAGCTCGATGTCAAGGATTCAGCTAATCCCGTATGTAGTTCCCTTTGTCTATCGGTATGTTACTTGCCCGAGATTCGATCGTCGGTATCTCCATACCTAGTTCAATCTCGTTACCGGCAAGTCTCTTTACTCGTTCCGTAATACAAGATCCTGTGTGTCAGGGATATACCCCGCGGCGTAAACCGGCCGGAAGTATAACCCGGCCGGACTTGGTGGTTTATTTGAGACCCCGCTGACACTTGGCGATTCACCGGCGACCCATTTGGACCTGGCGGTTCAGGACTCATTGGTAATCCGATAGGCGGGTGCGAGGAGCGACAAGACCTGGTGGCCCAACGGGCGGTTCATGAAGGCCGGTTCATATTATGGTGGGCCGGTTTAAGAGGAAAGGCATAAGGAATACTTGTCTTACAAGGAGTTAAGACCTGGACTTGTATCCGGTTTGTATTAGAGATAGACTAGTCCTAATCCTAATAGGACTCCACATGTAACCCGCCCCTTCAACATATATAAGGAGGGGCAGGGCTCCCCAAAGAGGGACAAGCTACAAGGAAAAAAGAAACAATCTCTAGGTCTAGACACAATTAGAGGAGAGCCGGTTTATGGCGACTCCCTGGTGATGATAATGAGATCTAGCCTCAAACAGCATGTAGGGTTTTTACCGGATGATGTTTCCCGGGGCCCGAAGCTATCTAAACCCTTGTCTTGCGTGTTGCGTCTTTCAATTCCGCTCAACCCCTCTCAAGCTACCACAAAGATGCGTTGGCCTCACGACAAAGTCCTTCCGTTAGGACATCTGACGTGTTAATTCCACGACAGTTGGCGCCCACCGTGGGGCTCATGCACGGTGGTGTTGAGTTCTTGGAGGGATCTTAACTAGGGTTTCGAGAAGCTTACAATCCGTCGGATCAGCAAAGGACGGTACGGAAGGATTTGCGTCAGTACTGGCCTCGTCTCTTGAGATCAAGGAAATATTATCGTCAAATCGCCATGGACGATCGCTACAGTTTTGATCCGATCTGTGTTGGCTGTCAAATCGCCATGGATCCAACCCGTACGTATCTACTAAGGAAATTTAAGTTGTCGGTTCAATCCGATCTGAAGCGAAGCCGAGTTGAGGTAAAAGGAATCAAGAGCTTGACCCCGGCTTGGTCATCGTACGATACTTCCCAACCGGGATGAAGGAAATCAATAACAAAAAAGGGGGGCACGACTCAGGAGATATTTTCGCCCATGACCCGGATTTACCATCGCCGAGCTGCAGCAGTTTTTTCCCGAGCCAGCCAGACCACCGCTTCAGAGCCGCGCTGCCTCGAGCACCTGCACACCTGAAGCGCCGAGCCTTTCCGTTCGATGCCGGTTCGGCCCGCGCCTCCATCGGGATTGGCCTACCTTGTGGTTCTCCGTCGCCCCGGATCGCGCCTCTGCTTCCGCCGTTGGGTCTCGCCGTCTTTCCCTTTGCCGTGTTGCCGACTGTGCTCGTCTCCTGCGCCTGCCCGCACGGTTCCGCCCGTCGAGCGACTGTCGTGGAAGCAACGGCGGGGGTCGGCGAGTGAAACTGTGGCCCGCCTCGCCGAGTCACCAGCGCCTCCTCTGCCGCCGGCGACAAGCCGCCGTCTCTACGACCCGTCTGGCCATCATGGCCTTGTCGAAATCACCATGGACCACCATCCCACAACCTCGAGCTGGCCTTACTGCCATAAACCGGCGCCCCCGAGTTTGCCATCTCCAACCCGCCGCCGGTTCAGTTGCGCCTCGCCTCCTCTGGGTCGCCATCACCGACCCTGAGCCGCGCCTCTCCAACCCGACGCCGGATCCAATCGCGCCTCGCCTCCGCCATCTTGACCTCGGGTGGACTCCATTGAACCGGTGTTTCCGCGGCCTTGAGTCACCGCTTGCCAAGGGCCAGCTCCTGCTCTGTAGTATCGCACGCCCAGCCGCGTCAAAATCGCCTTCGCCGGTTCACCTCACCGGCCGTTGGTCGCTTCAGTTCTAAACCGCCAGAGCAAGCCTTGAGCCGCCATTTCTTCCTCCTAAGCCAACTCGCTTCATACGCCTCCTTGCACGGCCGAGTCACCTTGCCTTGTCGTGCGCCTCTGTCGCCGTCTCATCCTTGCGGTGAGTCACCCAGTTGAGCCGCCCGGCGCCTCGTGCCACCGCAGTCGTTTCATCCTTGCGGTGAACCGCCGTGCTATTGTGACCTTGAACCGCCTCCGACGCGCCCGCGCGCTCTGCTGCTCCGGTCTCCGCAGTCTGCCACGGATCGGACCCACCTTGACGCAAGTTTTCGCCTCTGCTGCGGCCGGGCCCTGCGACGCCTTCATCAGAACGGCCACGAGCCGCCCTCGGGTTCGTTGATGCCGAGCCATCTCCGTCTTCGCCACGGACAGCTTCCACCGTGACCTGCCACGGCGAATGCACAAAGGTCAAGTACGTGCGTTCATGTCGTGCCAGACTGCGCCTGGGCCACTTGCCCCTTGCCTTATACTGTACTGCTGGCTTGCCTCCCGTGCGGCCCGTCCGCACCTGCGACTGCCTCCGAGCCGCTGCGGAACCACCTCGACTCACCTCTCCTGCAAGTCGTCGGTGAAGGCTGACGTTCAGACACTTGTGGATTGCAACAGTTTTCGGTTTCAGTTACTGCGGCATCAATGTTTTCAAGAGGTACAAGGCCTGGAAGTTAGTATGCAGATGGAAGGAATCCCAGCGGGCAAGTACCGCTACTAGATTTACTGCAGATCAAAGTAAAATGCATATTACCCCATGCATAATCTATCGAGATACAGCTGCTGGATTACATTCCGAAGACCAGAAGCAAAACACTACTAGATCAATTACGTCAAGGCTGATTTGGTTGCTATTGCTACTACCGAACGTGGAGACCTCAATCATCCTACGTATTTGAAGACAAGAGGACCAGTATTACTACTCCTCTCAACATGGCATGATTTTTTCAAATCAAATCTTTTGTCAAAAGCCAAATCAGCATTATGCAGTATCGAGCGCCAATATCTGCGTTCATCCGACAAAAACAAAATCAGGTGTTATCCCTCTTATATATTTTGTCAGAACATTTTAATTCTTTTGAGCACCATTACACTACCCTATTGGTTTTTTTATACAGGAAAAAATATTGTTATACTGCGGGTGTAAAGCACGCGCTGGCAACGTCCTGCCCCGGTGTTCGTCCGTGCCACATTACACGGTGAATGGACGCGTGCAAGACGCCGCCCTTACGGCCCGGTTTACATCAGCTTGCCGGGACCGTGCCTGCGCTTGACTCGCCCGTCCAACCGGTTTACAACACCGTGGCGGTTCATCCGCCCAAGCCACCTATAATATCGTGGACGCCTCTACCGTCCATTTATTGCGGCCTGGTCTACATCAATATACCAGGCCGCACTGTCGCATGAGCAAGTCACAGCTTGGGTAGCCCGTTTTTTCAAAATGGAGGCAAATTATCATATACTATCAACCGCCGCTTACACCGGATGGCTCAATGGGCAGCGCACAAGTCGCCGCCACTACAGTTTGGTTAACTTCAAATCGCCATTGAAGGAACCATTGGCCGAAGGTTTGACACGGCTCATACGTGATCATTTATAACCCGCTGCGCTATCACAACCTTCGTGGATTCACATCGTGTTATCAACACTAATGATATACAAGTTATGCCGGTTTATATCACGGTCAAATATGGAGAGTTTCGCCAACCCTCGAGTCACCTTGAGACTCGGGGCTACGATGACATGACTAAGCAAATCTTGCCAGCAAATTTAAGAACCCCAGACGATGGAGGAAAGATAACCCGTCCCGAGGCTATCATTATTTGAAGGCCGTCGAAAATATCCGCTTAGTAAGTATATGACAGTTACAAAAATCCTGCTCAATGAAGAAGTTCCGGATCATCGTAAAGGATTCCGTTTAAAATCCGCTCAAGGGAAGTCAGTCTCACTGAAGCTCTCAAGTATCCGGTTTACAATCCGTTCAAGGGAAATATATTCTCCCACAAAGCTCTCAAGCGCCAAACCGTTTAAAATGTCCGGTTCAAAAGGAATTAACTTCTCGCAAGTTCGAGTTGAAAGGCCATCTGAAAATTTCCGCTGAAAATGAAGATTCCGGTTTATAATCCGGTTCAAGGGAAAGATGTCTCCACAAAGCTTTGAAGCTCTCAATATCCGGTTCAAAATCCCGGTTCAAGAAGGATTTATCTCTTGCAAAAAGTTAAAGGGTGCCAAAGAGGACCTGCTACCATGATGCGCGGTCCAAACATGGGTATCATGCCTTATTGGCTTATCATATTATTGATCACTTGGGGGTTTGGTCGATCCAACCATAGCCACGCCTCTTGATCGGCCTAGTGCCACAACATCACTTGGGGGCTTGGTCGTGTCCAACCAATGCAACACCTTTTGATAGGCGAAAGCCACCAGATCACTTGGGGACATGGTCAAGTCTGAACCAGTCACGCCTCTTGATCGGCCTAAGGCCATAGAGTCACTTGGGGCTTGGTCGAACCCAACCATTGCCACGCCACTTGATCGGCATAATGCCACGGTTTCGCTTGGGGACCGGCTGACTTGAACCATAGCTACACCTTATTGGGAGCTTGGTCGTGTCCGACCATGGTAACACCATCCGATCGGCTCAAGAAAGCCTCTTTTTGCAAACGGTCTTATCATTGCCTTTGCTTCAATATTTTTCATAACTGTTATTTGATTTTTGTTGCGCTTTTAAACCGACATTGTTAATCCGCTTCAAATGTCAATTACAAATTGGCGGAACATGGTCAAATCCTAATCCGAGACTATCTCGCCCGGTTTGATTTTATGTTACCATCTTATTATGGAGTAAACCGTGTTCATTAACCCGCTTGACTTTCAATTACAAATTGTCAGTACATGATCAAATCATAATCCAGAGACTATCCGCCCGGTCTGGTTTGACTACGAGTCGCCAATATTATATATGGTTAAACCGGTGTTTATCACAACCCGGTACGGTTTTATCGTAATTCGACACAGTATGAAAGGAGTTATCACCATTACTACAAAAAGTTGGTAAACCAATGATGTGATTCAATGTCACAGGTATGATATATTTCATTGATTATTATTAAGTGTAGCCTTGGTTATAAACCTGGGTTATATGTTGGGCATTATGACTCGTCCGGCGGTAAACCGCCAGGACACTTTAAACTTGTTGTATGCAGAGACAGGTTGAATAAAGCATGATGATAAATTATCCAGTGTTTATTAAACCGGCCTGGCTTTAAGATGATAAGTCGCCAATATATGATGAGAAATTATCCGGTGTTTGTTAACCCGGCCTGGCTTTGGACTATAAGTCGCCAGTACCTATTTGGATTGCGCCATTGGAATCATGCGCTTATAAATCATTGGGTTATATTATTCAAATAGCCAAACTTGGCTGAATTTTCATTATGATATTGAATGAATAAGGTTTTTCATACCAGATTATGTTATCTTTAATAGCCAACACGGCTGGATTTTTATTATGGTTATCAATAACCAATATTATAATTGAGGTTTTCAAAGTCGCTTTTAGCGCAATGGTTATCATATTATTAATGGATATGATTTATTCTACAATTGAAGGAATAGTCCCGAGTCGCCGCAGCTTACGACCCGCACTTGGGGGCTACATTATTTAAATTGAGATTACATCAACGTGCAAGTCTCATGTCGCTGCAAGCATGCACCATGACACTTGGGGCTAATGCAAAATAATTTTTGCTCATATTATTGAAGACCCGACTCATCACATTATAATGAGTCGGCCCTTGGGGGCTACCAATTGCTCCTGTCAACAGTTGAAGGTACAAAGCTTTTTATTCATTATATTGAAGGGTCCACTGCTCAGTTGGTAAAAGCACAAGGCTCTTAACCTTGTGGACGTGGATTCAAGTCCCATGATGGGGGCTACACATCATTGCTCAAATCTACATGATTATACCTACAAAGTCCCTGCTCATTATTGCATAATGACCCGGCCCTTGGGGGCTACACTTGTTGAAGTTTTTATGAGTATAAGACAATTACAGGTCCCAGGTTGCTGCAAGCATGACAACCCGACACTTGGGGGCTACATAGTATGGAGTATTCAGTTTTTACTATGTGATTGGGATGAACAACATGGATTTCTTCTTAAGTGGCAGTATTTATATTGAAGCAAGTCTTAAGCCATCACTTTGTTCTGCTCAAGACTTGGGGGCTACAGGTATTATATTATTATTGAAGAACTATTTTCAAATTCTTTGTATTGAGCAAACCGGATTGCCCCGGCGTCACCAATCATTACGATCCCGTGTCTGCAACCCGGCGTCATCAATAATCATGAACCGGCATTGGCAACAATCATGAACCGGCGTTGGCAATAATCATGACCCGGAATTATCAGTTTTTATAACCCGACAATGGTGGTAATCATAAACCGGCAAGTTTTACATCCTCAAGCCGGCTGGATTCAGTTGAATATTCAGAGACTAATATTTTTGTCAAATCAGAGCATTGAAGGACAATTCAAATGGATTCTTTATTTACAATATTTTTTCTACAAGCAAATTGATTATGAAGCTGGTCTATTGACTCGGATTTTCTAGAAGGAGGAAATGACAAGGATTTAAGTATGATCAGATGCCAGTTTACAAGAATTCTTAACACGGAGAATAATCTGTCAAGTTTGTTCTTGTGTTTATTTCACATGATCAGTTTAACATGGATAAATCCAAATTAAACTGGGGGCTAATGTCGGGGATATACCCCGCGGCGTAAACCGGCCTGAAGTATAACCCGGCCGGACTTGGTGGTTTATTTGAGACCCCGCTGACACTTGGCGATTCACCGGCGACCCGTTTGGACCTGGCGGTTCAGGACTCATTGGTAATCCGACAGGCGGGTGCGAGGAGCGACAAGACCTGGTGGCCCAACGGGCGGTTCATGAAGGCCGGTTCATATTATGGTGGGCCGGTTTAAGAGGAAAGGCATAAGGAATACTTGTCTTACAAGGAGTTAAGACCTGGACTTGTATCCGGTTTGTATTAGAGATAGACTAGTCCTAATCCTAATAGGACTCCACATGTAACCCGCCCCTTCAACATATATAAGGAGGGGCAGGGCTCCCCAAAGAGGGACAAGCTACAAGGAAAAAAGAAACAATCTCTAGGGCTAGACACAATTAGAGGAGAGCCGGTTTACGGCGACTCCCTGGTGATGATAATGAGATCTAGCCTCAAACAACATGTAGGGTTTTTACCGGATGATGTTTCCCGGGGCCCGAAGCTGTCTAAACACTTGTCTTGCGTGTTGCGTCTTTCGATTCCGCTCAACCCCTCTCAAGCTACCACATAGATGTGTTGGCCTCACGACAAAGTCCTTCCGTTAGGACATATGACGTGTTAATTCCACGACACTGTGGCTAACTCATTAGTCACATTGCTTGCAAGCTTCTTGTGATGTCGCATTACCGAGTGGGCCCTGAGATACCTCTCTGTCATACGGAGTGACAAATCCTAGTCTTGATCCATGCCAACTCAACGGACACCCTCGGAGATACCTGTAGAGCACATTTATAGTCACCTAGTTACGTTGTGATGCTTGGTACACACAAGGTACTCGTCCGGTGTAAGTGAGTTGCATGATCTCATGGTCATAGGAACATATAGTTGACATGCAGAAAACAATAGCAATAAACTTGACACGATCATATGCTACATTTATAATTTGGGTCTTGTCCATCCCATCATTCTCCTAATAATGTGATCCCGTTATCAAATGACAACTCATGTCTATGGCTAGGAAACCATAGCCTTCTTTGATCAACGAGCTAATCTAGTAGAGGCTCACTAGGGACACGTTGTTGTCTATGTATCCACACATGTATCTGATTTTCCGATCAATACAATTCTAGCATGGATAATAAATGATTATCATGAACTGGGAAATATGATAATAACTAATTTATTATTGCCTCTAGAGCATATTACCAACAATGAGGCCTCTGGCAAGTACTTTGCCTACAAGATGGAGGAGAATAGCTCAACCAGTGAGCATGTGCTCAGAATGTCTGGGTACTACAATCGCTTGAATCAAGTGGGAGTTAACCTTCCAGATAAGATAGTGATTGACAAAGTTCTCTATTCACTATCACCAAGCTACTAGAACTTCTTGATGAACTATAATATGCAAGGGATGACGAAAACGATTCCCGAGCTCTTCGCTATGCTGAAATCGGCGAAGGTAGAAATTAGGAAAGAGCATCAAGTTTGATGGTTAATAAGACCACTAGTTTCAAGAAGAAGGGCAAGGGAAAGAAAAGGAACTTCAAGAAGAATGGCAAGCAAGTTGCCACTCCCCTGAAGAATCCCAAAGCTGGACCTAAGCCTTAAACTAAGTGCTTCTACTGCAAAGGAAATGGTCACTGGAAGCGGAACTGCCCCAAATACTTGGCTGACAAGAAGGATGGCAAAGTAAACAAAGGTATATTTGATATACATGTTACTGATGTGTACCTTACTGGTGCTCATAGTAGCCCTTGGGTATATGATACCTATTCAGTTTCTAAGATTAGTAACTCGAAATAGGAGTTGCAGAATAAACTGAGACTAGTTAAGGGCGAGGTGACAATGTGTGTTGGAAGTGTTTCCAAGATTGATTTGATCACCATCTCACACTCCCTCTACCTTCGGGATTAGTGTTGAGCCTGAATAAATGTTATAGGGTGTTTGCGTTGAGCATGAACAAGATTAGATCGTGTTTATTGCAATACGGTTATTCATTTAAGTCAGAGAATAATTGTTGTTTTGTTTACATGAATAAAACCTTCTATGGTCATACACCCAATGTGAATGGTTTATTGAATCTCGATTGTAGTGATACATTTATTCATAATATTGATGCCAAAAGATGCAAAATTGATAATGATAGTGCAACATACTTGTGGCACTGCCGTTTAGGTCATATTGGTGTAGAACACATGAAGAAACTCCATGCAGATGGACTTTTGGAATCACTTGATTATGCATCATTGATACTTGGGAACCATGCCTCATGGGCAAGATTACTAAAACTCCATTCTCCCGAACAATGGAGCGAGCTGATGACTTATTGGAAATAATACATACTGATGTATGCGGTCCGATGAGTGTTGAGGCACACGGCATGTATCGTTATTTTCTAACTTTACAGATGATTTGAGTAGATATGGGTATATCTACTTAATGGAACACAAATCTGAAACATTATAAAAGTTCAAAAAAATTCAGAGTGAAGTAGAGAATCATCGTAACAAGAAAATAAAGTTTCTATGATCAGATCGTGGAGGTGAATATTTGAGTTATGAGTTTGGCCTTCATTTAAAACAATGTGGAATTGTTTCACAACTCAAGCCACCTGGAACACCACAACATAATGGTGTATATGAACGCTGTAACCGTACTTTATTAGATATGGTGCATTCGATGATGTATCTTACCGATTTGCCTTTATCATTTTTGGGGTTATGCATTAGAGACAACCACATTCACGTTAAATGGGGCACCGTCTAAATCCTTTGAGACGACACCGTATGAACAATGGTTTGGCAAGAAACCTAAAGTTGTCATTTCTTAAAGTTTGGGGATGCAACGCTTATGTCAAAAGGCTTCAGCCTGATAAGCTCGAACCCAAAGCAGAGAAGTGCGTCTTAATAGGATACCCTAAGGAAACTTTTGGGTACACCTTCTACCACAGATCCGAAGCCAAGATCTTTGTTGCAAAGAATGGGTCCTTTCTAGAGAAGGAGTTTCTCTCGAAAGAAGTGAGTGGGAGGAAAGTAGAACTTGATGAGGTAATTGTACCTACTCTCGAATTGGAAAGTAGCACATCAGAGAAAACCGTTCCCGTGATGCCTACACCGACTAGAGAGGAAGCTAATGATAATGATCATGAAACTTCGGATCAAGTTACTACTGAACTTCGTAGGTCGACCAAAACATGTTCCGCACCAGAGTGGTATGGCAATCCTGTCCTGGAAGTCATGTTGTTGGACAACAACGAACCTACAAACTATGAAGAAGCTATGATGAGCCCAGATTCCAATAAATGGCTTAAGGCCATGAAATCTGTGATAGGATCCATGTATGAGAACAAAGTATGGACTTTGGTGGATTTGCCCGATGATTGGCAAGCCATAGAGAATAAATGGATCTTCAAGAAGAAGACTAACGCTGATGCTTATGTTACTATCTACAAAGATTGACTTCCGCAAAAGGTTTTTGACAAGTTCAAGGGGTTGACTACGATGAGACTTTCTCAGCCGTAGCGATGCTTAAGTCTGTCTGAATCATGTTAGCAATTGTCGCACTTTATAATTATGAAATCTGGCAAATGGACGTCAAAACTGCATTCCTTAATGGATTTCTCAAAGAAGAGTTGTATATGATGCAACCAGAAGGTTTTGTCGATCCTAAAGGTGCTAAGAAAGTGTGCAAGCTCCAGCTATCCATCTAGGGACTAGTGCAAGCATCTCAGAGTTGGAATATATGCTTTGATGAGGTGATCAAAGCACATGGTTTTATATAGACTTACGGTGAAGCCTGTATTTGCAAGAAAGTGAGTGGGAGCTCTGTAGCATTTCTGATATTATATGTGGATGACATATTGTTGATTGGAAATGATATAGAATTTCTGGATAGCATAAAAGGATACATGAATAAGAATTTTCCAATGAAAGACCTCAGTGAAGCTGCTTATATATTGGGCATCAAGATCTACAGGGATAGATCGAGAAGCTTAATAGGACTTTCACAAAGCACATACCTTGACATAGTTTTGAAGAAGTTCAAAATGGATCAGTCAAAGAAAGGGTTCTTGCCCGTGTTACAAGGTCTGAAGTTGAGTAAGACTCAAAGCCCGACCACGACAGAAGATACAGAGAGAATGAAAGTCACTCCCTATGCCTTAGCCATAGGTTCTATGAAGTATGTCATGCTGTGTACCAGATCTATTGTGTACCTTGCCATGAGTTTGGCAAGGGGGTAGAATAGTGATCCAGGAGTAGATCACTGGACATCGGTCAAAATTATCCTTACCTAAGAGGACTAATGAAATATTTCTCGGTTATGGAGGTGATAAAGAGTTTGTCGTAAAGGGTTACGTCGATGCATGCTTTGACACCGATTCAGATGACTCTAAGTCTCAATCTGGATACGTATTGAAAGTGGGAGCAATTAGCTAGAGTAGCTACATGCAGAGCATTATAGACAGAAATTTGCAAAATACATAGGGATCTGAATATGGCAGACCCGTTGACTAAACTTCTCTCACAAGAAAAAACATGTCACAACTTAGTACTTTTTGGGTGTTAATCACATGGTGATGTGAACTAGATTATTGACTCTAGTAAACTCTTTGGGTGTTGGTCACATGGCGATGTGAACTATGGGTATTAATCACATGGCGATGTAAACTAGATTACTCACTCTAGTGCAAGTGGGCGAGTGAAGGAAATATGCCCTGGAGGCAATAATAAAGTTTTTATTTTCTATTTCCTTATTCATGATAAAGGTTTATTATTAATGCTAGAATTGTATTGACCGGAAACATAAATACATGTGTGGATACATAAAAAAAATACCGTGTCCCTAGTGAGCCTCTACTAGACTAGCTCATTGATCAAAAGATGGTTAAGGTTTCCTAACCATAGACATGAGTTGTCATTTGATAACGAGATCACATCATTAATAGAACGATGATATGGACAAGACCCATCCGTTAGTTTAGCATATGATCGTTCAATTTTATTGCTACTGCTTTCTTAATGTCAAATACATGTTCCTTTGACCACAAGATCATGCAACTACGGATACCGGAGAAATGCCTTTTGTGCTATCAAACATCACAACATAACTGGGTGATTGTAAAGATGCTTTATAGGTATCTCCGAGGGTGTCTATTGAGTTGTCATGGATCGAGATTGGGATTTGTCACTCCGTGTATCGGAGAGGTATCTGTGGGCCCTCTCGGTAATACACATCACAAGAAGCTTGCAAGCAAAGTGACTAAGGAGTTAGTTATGAGATGATGTATTCTGGAATGAGTAAAGAGACTTGCCGGTAACGAGATTGAACAAGGTATGAAGATATGGACGATCGAATCGCGGGCAAGCAACATACCGACAGACAAAGGGAATTACATATGTTGTCATAAGGTTCGACCGATAATGATCTTCGTAGAATATGTAGGAACCAATATGGGCATCCAGGTTCCGCTATTGGTTATTGATTGGAAAGGTGTCTCGGTCATGTCTACATAGTTCTCGAACCCGCAAGGTCCGCACGCTTAACATTCATTGACGATATAGTATTGTATGAGTTATGTGAGTTGATGACCGAATGTTGTTCGGAGTCCCGGATGAGATCACAGACATGACGAGGAGCTCCCTAATGGTCCAGAGGTAAAGATTGATATATACGACAATAGTATTTGGTCACCGGAAAGGTTTCGGAAGTACCGGGTATTTTATCGGAGTGCCAGAAGGGGTTTCGGGAGGCCACCGGCAAGCGGTGGGCCTTATGGGCCAAAGAGGGGCGAAGCACACCAGCCCACAAGGGGGCTGGGGCGTCCCTCCACTCCTTGCCCATGCACGAAAGAGGGAGGGAAGGAAGGGAGAGGCTCCCCAAAGGCAGCGAGCCCCCCTTTCCTTTCCCCCATGCAGAAATATGGAAGGGTGGTTTCGGCCAGGGCAGGCGCCCTAGGGCTGCCGTCGGCCACTTGGGGCGCCCTAGGGGCTGTCTCCCCTCCCCCTACACCTATATATATGAGAGGAGGGAGAGGGGCAACACACACCACGATTCCCTAGCCGTGTGCGGTGCCCCTCTCCCTCTAGTTCGTCCTCGGTCATTTTTTCGTAGTGCTTGGCAAAGCCCTGCGGAGATAGTTGCATCACCACTGTCACTACGCCGTCGTGCTGCCGGAACTCATCTACTACTTCGCCCGTATTGCTGGATCAAGAAGGTGAGGACGTCATCGAGCTGAACGTGTGCTTAACACGGAGGTGCCGTACATTCGGTACTTGATCGGGCGGATCGTGAAGGTGTACGACTACATCAACCGTGTTGATAAACGCTTCTGCTAAACGGTCCATGAGGGTACGTAGGCACACTCTCCCCTCTTGTTGCTATGCATCTCCATGGGTAGATCTTGCGTGTGCGTAGAATTTTTTGTTTTCCATGCAACGTTCCGCAACACCATCTTCTTATGGTTATGTGACGCTCATAGAGGATAATATGATCTTGTCTATTCTAGAGGAGTCCCAAGGAAATGATATACTTTGCCTTTCAGATTATCCGCCAGTTAACTAGTAGTAGTAGTTGATGGTGGTAGTCTGTTGTTATGCATCTTAGAGCAACTCCAACAACTCCCTTAAAAAACTCATGTAAAACTTTTGTCAGTTCCCATAAACTTCTTCCCCTAAAATATTTTTTCATTAGACAACCCAAACTAATGCGGGGCGGGGCGGCGGCGCAGAGAGCGGTATAGCGGCATGATGCAACTGGGCGTCGTGCATAAAGCGGAGCCGCGCGGCAGAGGCAAACACGCGTGGTGAAGTTTCAGGTGGTTTCCTTGCTGCAAAAGTCTAGGGGACGGACATCTTCCTATAGACCAGAGGGAACTTGGGTTCAAGTCTACATTCCAAGTTTATTGGATATAGATAGGGGATATGTTGGAGTTGCTCTTAGAGATGAGAGGTTACATGTGGTATGCTTGATAGCCGGTGTGGCCACCAGCAAGGCCCTAGGTGTAGTTTTTGGCCGTTTGGTTGTCTAACCTGCACCGATTTGTACCCCGCACGAACCTCAAAGTAGCCCAGGGCCTGGTCGAGGAGGAACGACCGAATTAACCATTTTGCAAGGCCAATCTGAGGCGAGCCACACATGCGTCTCCCCTGCATGCTTTGTGAAGCGTGGAAGATAGGCGGATGATACTTCTTGAGCTTGTGTTGGCTTTCCCCTTGAAGAGGAAAGGGTGATGCAACAAAGTAGAGATAAGTATTTCCCTCAGTTTGAGAACCAAGATATCAATCCAGTAAGAGATAACACACAAATCGCCAAATACCTGCACAAACAATCAAACAACTTGCACCCAACACGATAAAGGGGTTGTCAATCCCTTCAAAGTTACTTACAAAAGTGAGATCTGATAGAGATAGATAAACGATAAAGTAAATAATTTTGGTATTTTTGGTTTATAGATTGGAAAGTAAGAGATTGCAAAATAGTAGATCAGAAACTTATATTGTAGATTAGAAACTTATATGATGGAAAATATACCCGGGGGCCATAGGTTTCACTAGAGGCTTCTCTCAAGATATCGAATAATACGGTGGGTGAACAAATTACTGCTGAGCAATTGATAGAAAAGCGCAAAGTTATGACGATATCTAAGGCAATGAACATGAATATAGGCATCACGTCAGTGTCAATAGACCAAAACGATTATGCATCTACTACTATTACTCCACACATCGACCGCTATCCAGCATGCATCTAGAGTATTAAGTTCACAAAGAATGGAGTAACACATTAAGTAAGATGACATGATGTAGAGGAATTAAATCAAGCAATATGATGAAAACACCATCTTTTTATCCTCGATGGCAACAATACAATACGTGCCTTGCTGCCCCTACTGTCACTGGGACAGGACACCGCAAGATTGAACCCAAATCTAAGCACTTCTCCCATTGCAAGAAAAACCAATCTAGTTGGCCAAACCAAACCGATAGTTCGAAGAAAATTACAAATATATCAAATTATGCATAAAATAATTCTGAGAAGATTCAAATAATATTCATACATAAGTTGATCATAAATCCACAATTCATCGGATCTCGGCAAACACACCGTAAAAAAGTATTATATCGAATAGATCTCCAAGAACATCGAGGAGAACATGGTATTGAGAATCAAAGAGAGAGAAGAAACCAGCTAGCTACTAGCTATGGACCCGTAGGTCTGTGGTAAACTACTCACGCTTCATCGGAAGGGCAATAGGGTTGATGTAGAAGCCCTCCGTGATTGAATCCCGCTCCGGCAGGATGCCGGAAAAGGTCCCTATATGGGATCTCACGGGTATAGAAGGATGCGGCGGTGGAAAAGTGAAAAGTGTACCTATAGGAGGATGTAATATGTACGAAAAACAGGACGGTGTGAGATAACCAGAACTATGATGTGTAAACTAAGCAGAAGACATTTCACTAAATTAGAAGCAACGCAATGGAAGGTAGAAACCATATGAAAGATGCTAAAAATATCGCCCTGCCAAGTTAACAGTGTCATCATAAATGGCGTTTAAACAAATGTGAAGCAGTACAAGAAATAAATCATATGCAAGATGCAAACAACATCACACTACCAAGTTAAAGGTCTCTTGTCATTAGTGCCATTGCATATTCACAGCATTGCATATTCACAGCTTATGATGTGTAAACTAAGGAGAAGGCATTTCAACAAATTAGAAGCAATGAAAGCTAGACACCATATGAAAGATGCAACGAATATCACTCTACCAAGTTAAATCTATCTCGTCATAAGTGCCATTTCAACAAATTAGAAGTAGTACAAGCTAGAAAAGAATGCGAGATGTAACCTATATCACACTCCCAAGTCAAACGTGTCTTATGATAAGTGATTGTTGCAGGTTACACAACAGTAGTACTTCGATGTAAGAACATGGTGTGATAGACAGATATTGTATGTTCTAGAAACAGGAACACGTGTCTTTATTCACAAGTATAATGTGTAAAGTAAGCAGATGGAATTCAACAAAATTAGAAGCAATACAAGCTAGACATCATACATAACATGCAACCACATATAACAGTGCCAAGTTAGAGGGAGCACCTGTGATGGTGCACTAGGGGAGACGTGCTCATCATCAACACAGCTACGTTGAGTGTCTATGCATGTGTTGTCTTGCAAATCATCTTGGGGGGATGGAGGAGTAGACCTGTAGAGGCCCTCCGTTTGGAAGGAGCACTTTTATCCGCTGCCTTGCTAACTTCCTTCCGCTTTATTTATTTTGAATTGTCAAGTAAAACCGACAAGAAAAAGCAATAAAATTCACTCTTCAGAACTCATTCATGCATGATACTGACAATCACTACTTTGCTGTAAGGCAAACACATGATACCAGGATGGAATATGTACGAAAAACAGGACGGCATGGCATATTCACAACTGTTTGTGTAAACTAAACAGAAACCATTCCAACAAATAAGAAGCAATGCAAGCTAGACACCACATGAAAGATGCAACCAATATGACTCTGCCAAGTTAAAAGCGTCCCATCATAAATGGCATTTCAACAAATTAGAAGCAGTGCATTCTATAAATCATATGAAAGATGCAACTAATATCGCACTGCATATACTAAAGGTGTCTCGTCATATTGATTGATGCGGGATACGAAAAAACAATAGTTTTATGTAAGGACATGCTTAATAGACAGATGTACTATGTACTAAAAACAGGAAGGCATGTCACATTAACAGGTATAATGTATAAACTAAGCATAATAACACATGCAATTTAACCAGATTGGAACAATTACAATCTAGACACCATATGCAACATGCAACCACATATCACACTGCCAAGTTAGAGCAAGCACATGCGATGCTAGTGTAGGGGAAATGCGGTAATCAACTACAGAGCTATGTGCACTATCTTTATCTAGCCTTGTTGTTTCTTGAGAATCATGTCGGGAGGCTGATGCTGCATTCTTTAAATTAGGATCTTTACTCACAGTAGTCCACTGGCCTGACTGCCTCATCATAAGTGATTGATGAGGGATACACAAGAACATTATTTTGATGTAAGACATGGTTAATAGACAGATGTACTAGTATGGACCAAAAACAGGAAGGCATGTCATATTCAAAGGTATAATGTGTAAGCTAAGCAGATGCAATTTTACCAAATTGGAAGCAATACAAGCTAGACATCCAGCTGGAGTGGTAAGCATGATCATCTAGGACCTGAGAGCCTGGTGGGAGGCGGGCTGCTTCGCCACCATCGTGGCTTTTTAGTTGGCTTACAGGTGATGCATGTCTGTGTTGGGCTTGTCACTGGCTCGGCCAGTGCCCTGACTAGCTATTTGTCTTCTCGTTCTCACGGGATGGTTGTTCATGTAAAAAATAGCTTTATTTATCTTAATAAAGACCGACTTCGGCCTTTCGAATAAAAGCTAGACACCATATGCAACATACAACCACATATGACACCGCGAAGTTAAAATAAGCACCTGGGATGGTGGTTCATTGCGAGCAAGGTCATCAACTCCAGAGCTACGTTTATCGTCTCCATCTGATGACACTGCACCCTATATAAGGCTGAACCATGTCTGGCCTATCCTCGTACAATGCTGGAGCGACTTCTCTCTTTTCTTTTCTGCTTCTCTCATGGCAACAGAGTCTGAAATACCTTTGCATAAAAACAAAATAGTGAGAGTATGGGCGAAGTGTGTGCAGAACTAGTGCACTGTAAAAGTAGCACATAGCATGTGGCTGAAAAATAAACGGCAGGAGACATATGATAGCTCTACAACATTTCATGGCAAACAAAATTAGATTCTACTCCGTATGATTTTGTAATATATGAGCACAGGAAATGCAGGTAATCCTCCAAAGACACCACCACATGTGGTCCTATCAAGATAACGATGATTGAAAATAAATAGGTCACCAATTTTTATGAATCGTCCGATCTATAAGGAATGGACAGATGGCCTTCATCTACCTCCCTTGACCACTTTCCGACGATCTTTCTCGAACCGCCAGCGACCACCAGCCCAGACCCCTGCCTCCGCTGCCCGCCCTCCCTCGACCACACACCACCACCGCCGTGGAATTGTCACGCAGATGTCCTCATGAAAGGACTTAGTCGCAGGCCATCGTGCGGGTTAACCTAGAGGGTTAAGGCGGACACAAGACACGGAATTATATTTGTTCGCCCCTTCGATGAAGGTAAAACCTACGCCCGATTGTGGTGTGATTGATATGGTTTCGCGACTAGGGAGCAATAGCTTTGCCTTAGCCTCGAATCCTCCGTCCCTAACTCGCCACAGGTCGCCCCTTATATACACGGGTTGACGCCCGGCCGGTTTACAGAATCCCAATCCGGCTCATACAAGAGTCCGGCTTGGTACTCTCCTTCCTTGCCTTACAATACAAGCTACAACACTAAGGCGGTTTACATGTATGGACCTTAATTCACCTCTGGGCTCCGTGCCTCCATATGGGCTCGATCACGACTTAGGTAAACCGAGCCCCTCAAGGCGGTTCACACTCGTAGTTGTATCCCCAACATTAGGCCCCAGATTGACTTGAACCAGTTCAGTTAATCTTCTACATCTTCGTGCAACTCTTGATCTCCCCAGAAAACCGCCATCTGCTTGAACCGCCGTGACATCATCCTTCGATCTTCGTGTCGTGGCACCACGCGTCATTTTGAACAAAAGATCCAAACAGAAGATTCCCTTCATTAAGGCTATCCCGGGAATCGAGGCGGCCGCTGCACCTTCCGCCGCTTTTGACTCCTCGATTCTCGCGCCCATTGATTACTCCAGTCCCTTATAAATAGACCGGCCGGGCCATTCTCTTCTTCTTCTTCCTCTCTTCTTCCTCCTCGCGACCCAAATTATCAGGCCTCTTCCAACTCGTCTGGCAGTTCATCCACCACACAACTGCCTCCGCTGAACATCGCCGCAGGGTATGTAATTACTGTCTGTCAATTCGACTCACCGTCACCTTGGTCAATTTGTCTTGATCCGATTCTGAATATTGCAGCACCAAGGCTCGCTTGAGCAAGAAGGCGAAAACTCTTGATCCTACCCCGGATGTTGATCCGGAGAAGACCCCAGAACAACCACACGAAAATCCTGAAGCTGCCAAGGAAAGCTCTGGCGAGTTGTACAAAGACGACACTGCTGATCCGCCAGAAGTTGAACCGGAGGTCCAAGTGGAAACTTCACAGCCTGCTCCATCAAACCCGTCTGCTGAGCCGGTCATGATGCTGAACCGCCGAGCCGAGCAAAACGACATCGAGCCCAAACAAGACCGCTGAAAATGACGATGTTATTGTGACAGTAATCGCTATACTGCTCCTAGCCAACCGTCGCTTTAGCAAAGCACAAGATCAAAGAAAGTTCCACTACTATGAGCAAGGACAAGGGAAGACCGATATGTCGACTACGACAATTTCTCTGCCCAAGAGCTTCATTCAAGCTTCAACCGGCTTTACACAAGCCGTGACTTTGAAGCCGGTCTAGTAAATCGCATGAAGGACCGCTATGAGGTAATGGGCTGACCTTTCCTTTATTTTAACTGCATAGTAGCCCCCAAGGGTCGGTTTAACTTTGTAAAGTTAAACCGGGACTTAAGGTGTGTCCTCATAGCAAATTGAGATCAACTAGCCATTAGCCCCCAAGTGCCAAGTTGAATACTTGTATTAAGCTTGGTACTTGTATAATGAAACCACTAACATGCTTCCTTTGTCATCGAATGAAATACACCAAAAAGTGTGCAACTCAAGGACCTCCGAACCAATCTGAAATCCAAATAACGAAGCCACCAAAGCCAAGGATGAGCTAAAACTGCCCCGACCACCATGGAACAGTTTGAAGGAGTGGTACAACCGAAGCGGGTCAATCGGGACACCGAGAAGGCCGGTTTAGTAAAGCGGGCGGAGGAAGCCGAGGCGGCCCTTAAACCGGTGATCAAGAGCTGACCGACTAAAACGCCAAGTGCATGCCATGACCTCTGCCATCTTTGGTAAGCAAATTTATACCGAATATGCTGTGTTAATGCTTCGCCGTTTAACTTGAGCTGTCTAAACCTGGTGTAGGCAAACGATTGCTCATCCGGCTCGACGTGCGGAAAAAGCTCAAGGCTTCGTACACTCGATTGAGCAGCTATACACCGGCGCCAGCGGGTCATATCTCGCCACTTCATATGACAACACGGCGCCGTCCCTCGATCGAGAGACGCTGGACCGCTGTCCATGATTCCGGGCAGCTTGAAGAGATGAAGCGATCCGCAGCCGGGCTGGCACGCCATCGCTCGACTCGTGCCAAAGCATGGATAGCGGATCTTGATCCGCCGACATAGCTAAAGGTTTTCCCAAGTGCTCAAGAGAATGGTGAAGCCTTTGATAACGATGCCCTAAAACGGATTACAAAGGAAGTGCGTCCGCTGGCGAGTCAATCGCCGCCGGCCAATCTGAGGTTCACCGATCTTTTATGACGCAAACAACAAGCGGGTGGAGTTTGTCATCCCGGAAGTGCAGAGCCTGATTCCTCCAATCCGTAAGCACACTTACGCCTCGACGTTGATCCGCCGAGCTGATAAGTGAAGAAGCTGTCTTCGAGCCTTAACCCGGATTGACTGGTCTACCAATGACTTCCGGCTTTGGGTGAGGAAGAAGAAGAAGTTGAACCAATGCCAGCGCCGTCCCCTCCACCTCGCGCCAACCCGGGCGGCAGCGAATCCGTCAAGCGGGCGATATATCCAAAGCTTCAAGGCATAACTCCGCGTGAAACGCCGGGCCTCGAAAGGCTTTGTAATAGGATAGCAAGTGTCTTTCATTGAACAATGCCGTACCACCTTGGTCTCAAACTTTTGCATGGCGGTGCTGGATCCGCTGGCTTTTGTAGTAAATCCTGCAACATATTTTGCCTGCAATCACAAGTTCTTAAACCGCCATGGCGGTTTACACCTCTAACCGTGACTCGTGATACCAATATTTATATGAAAAATACCGAGGTATACGATCAAAATTATGTGAGACGAACATACCGCCAAAGATCGGGCACACAGTTGGCTTTAGCCAATCCCGCGGAGGTCGATAAACCATCACCGTCAAAGGAGGGCAACCATCAGATAAGACCGATTTACCGTGTAAATCGTGCGGGCATGATAAGCCCCTGTTACTCCACAATGGATGTTTAACAAGAAAATCAAACCGAACAACATCGCCAGCTTAAAACGACGACAACGTAAATCCGGTTTAATAAAAATTTGTCGGTTTAAGAAGGCCAACAAAAGCCAAATGATTGGTATCAAAACCACATAGAAACAAAATCAATGAGAAAACCGCTTTTGCGTGACAAGGCTGTATCGAGCGGATCGATGGTGTTACCATGGTCGGACAGACCAAGCCCCTATACGGCGAAGCGATGGTTCAAGTCAGCCAGTCTCCAATCGAACTCGTGGCATGATGCCGATCAAGTGGCATTGCAATGGTTCGGTTCACCAAAGCCCCTAAGTGATTCTATGGCCTTAGGCCGACCAAGAGGCGTGATCGGTTCAGACGTGACCATGTCCCCAAATGATCTGGTGGCTTTCCGCCAAGAGGCGTTGCATTGGTTCGATACGACCAAGCCCCCAAATGACAAAAGTTTCAAAACAAGGCTAAGGGTTAAACCGAGGCCGCTTCACAACAACATCTCCATGTACCCAAACCGTCTTTTATATACGTAATGATGCCCCGCTTAGCCGAGGATCCGGTTTATTGCTTTTATTATAATATATACAGCCTTGATATGTACATAAGTGGAGCCAATGGCTCGTATAATAAGGTCAAGATGAGCTATGTTCCACGGCCTGTTGGTCTCCTCCTCCGACGTGCGTGAGTCCTTTCGCCTCAAACATCAATCGAGATAGTAGGACCCGTTGTATAGATTCTGCTGACCACAAAAGGCCCTTCCCAAGGTGGGGATAGCTTGTGCATATCTTTCGATCTTGAATGAGCCGCAGCACTAAATCTCCTTCCCGAAGGTTCTGTTTTAACCCGCCGCTGTGATACCGACGAAGATCTTGCTGGTAGACCGCCGAGCGGGCTGCTGCCATATCGCGCTCTTCGTCGGTCGGTCCAAACCATCTTGCCGTGCTGCCTCGCTGTCCGCTCAACATAAGCTGCTACTCGAGGCGTAGTCGTGACGGATATCATCGAAGGACCGCCTCCGCCCATAGACCATAAAGAACGGCGTGTATCCAAAGTGGATTGGTTGGGGGTAGTGTTAATACTCCATATCACTGATGGTAGCTCTTCCACCCAACAACCCGGCGTTCTCTCTAAAGGGACCATAAGCCGGGGTTTGATACCCTTCAAAATTTCCTGATTAGCTCGTTCCGCTTGACCATTGGATTGCGAGTGGGCTACCAAGAAACATCAAGCGGATGTGCTCTCGCTCACAAAATTCCTTCATAGCTCCTTTGGACAAATTGGTGCCATTGTCCGTGATGATACTGTGGAAACCCAAACCGAAAATCACCCGCTTGATGAACTGAACCGCCGTGGCTGCGCCACACTTACTAACAGTGCTCGCCTCGACCCACTTGGTAAACTTATCCACCGCCACCAACAGTGGGTCTTTTTGTCTTTGGACCTTTGAAAGGTCCAACCATATCCAACCCCAAGTCGCAAATGGCCAAGTAATTGGAATCATCCTCAATTCTTGGCTGGCACATGAGCACGCCTCGAGAACTTTTGGCAACCATCACATCGTCGACCAGATCCTCCGCATCAAGATGGGCAGTCAACCAATAGAAACCATGGCGGAATGCTTTGGCCACCAGGGACTTTGAACCGCGTGGTGACCACAATCCCTTCATGAATCTCTCGCATATCTCACAGCCCTCTTCAGGGACACACAACACCTGAACGCCTACGACACCTCGCGACGGTGCAACTCGCCATTAACAATGGTCATAGCCTTAGACCGCCGAACTATCGGCCGGGCCAGCGTCTCATCCTCTGGTAACTCGCCCCGGTTCATGTATGCCAAATAAGGGAGCGTCCAATCCGGAATGACATGCAAGGACGCCACCAAGTGAGCCTCCGGATCAGGGATAGCCAAATCAATTTCATCAGAAGTTTAATCGACGGTTTGTGCAGCACATCAAGGAAAACGCTATGGACCGGTTACGCTGGGAACCCAACCGGCTCAAAGCATCACCGCCTCGTTCTTCCGACGATCCACATGGTCCACCGATACCCTTTAAAATGTCCTGCAACAACATCCACCTCCCGTCGATATGCAGCCATGAGTGGATCTTTGAGTCCCAAGTGCGGATACTTGCCGGGCCACCAAGTCCGAGTCACCAAAGCATTTAACCCGGCTGAGATTCATTTCTTGGCCATCCGGAGACCATGGAGCAAAGCCTCATACTCAGCCGCATTGTTAGTACAAGGGAACATTAGGCGGAGAACATAATGTAACTTGTCACCTCGTGGGGAAGTTAATACGACTCCAGCCCCGAGCCCTCCAATTGCTCGACCCATCAAAATGGATGGTCCAATAGGTGTGATCCGCTTCTTCCGCGCTTGCAACTCCGTCCAATCATTAATGAAATCCACAAGTGCTCGAGACTTTACGGTCCGTCTGGGCACATACTTTAAACCGTATGCCCAAGTTCTATAGCCCACTTAGCAATCCGCCGCCGCTTCCGGTTCAATGATGATATCACCCAAAGGAGCCGAATCGACCAATCGTAATGGGGTGCCCTTGGAAATATTGCTTCAGCTTCGACGCCATAAAAACTCCATATACCAGCTTACGCCAATGTGGATATCTTTGTTTAGATTCGATGAGAACCTCGCTGATGTAGTAGATCGGCACTGAACCGGATACTCCTTCCCGCCTCCTGCGCCCACCACAATGGCTACACTCACTGCCTCGCATTAGCAAAAACATATAAGAGGAGCGGCTCCCGTCAATAGGGGCAGCAAGAACAAAGGGTTGGCCACCGCCGCTTAAATCCTCCAATGCCTCATCGGCAGCCGAGCTCCGCATTTAATTGATCCGCCTTCTTCAAAGATCCGGTACAAAGGAATGGCCTTCTCTCCTAGGCGACTGATAAACCGGCTTAGCGCAGCAATCCGGCCTGCCAAACGTTGGACATCGTTGATGCACTTTGGCTTAGCTAAGGAGGTGATAGCTGTAATCTTCTCCGGATTAGCCTCAATCCCCCGGTTGGACACGAGAAAACCCAACAATTTGCCTGCCGGAACACCAAAGACACACTTGGCCGGGTTGAGCATCATTTTGTACACCCGCAAGTTGTCAAAGGTTTCCTTTAAATCCTCAATCAATGTTTCCTTCTGCCTTGATTTCACCACGATATCATCCACATAAGCGTGCACATTACGGCCGATCTGTTCATGCAAACAATTACAGCATAACGCGATAAGTTGCTTGGGCGCTCTTGAGCCCAAAAGGCATGGACACATAGCGTAAGGCTCCAAAAGGTGATAAACGCCGCTTTCTCCTAGTCCTTAACCGCCATCTTAATCTGATGATAACCGAATACGCATCCGTAAAGCTCAAACGCCACAACCCGCCGCTGCATCAATGATCTGGTCAATGCGGGAGGGCGAAAGGATCCACCGGACAAGCTTTGTTAAGATCTGGTAATCCACGCACATGCGCCAAGTGCCATTTTTCTAAGGACCAATACCGATTAGCAAGCCACTCTGGGTGAAAGACTTGACGATAAACCCTGCTGCCAAAAGTCTAGCAACTTCTTCTCCGATGGCCTTGCGCCTTTCCTCGTTAAACCGCGAAGAAACTGTTTTACCGGCTTGTATTTCAGGTCCACATTAAGAGTGTGCTCAGAAGTTCCCTCGGTACACCCGCATGTCGGAAGGTTTCCATGCAAAATGTCCCGATTCTCACGGATGAACTCGATGAGCGCGCTTCCTATTTAGGATCCAGTTGGCACCGATGGTGAACTGCTTGGACGAATCGCCGCACAAAATCAACAAGCTTCGCCTCACCGCCGATTTGAACTTCAAGTCCGGATCATGCTCAGTAGTTGGCTTCTTCAAAGGGTCATATCCGCGGATCAACATTATCCTTATAATACTTTAACTCTTCCGTGGCACAAACCGACTCACAGAAGTCGCATCACCTTCCTCGCACTCGTATGCATCCGCGGCTCCATGAACCGTTATCGCCTTTGTGACCCGCATTTTCAGCTGTAAGTAAACATAACAGGCCGTGCCATGAACTTAGCATAAGCCGCCGCCCAAAGAGGGCGTGGTAAGGGCTTTGAATTTTCACCACCTCAAATGTCAACGCTTCGTTCGAGTCATGTTCGCCTCCAAAGGTTACCTCCGAGCTATTTTACCGACCGGCATGCGCCAATTACTGTGCACCACTCCGTGAAACACCGTGTTGGATGGCCCGAGATGCCTATCTGTTAACCCCATACGCCGGAAAGTTTCAGAGTACGTGATGTTGATGCTGCTTCCTCCATCCATAAGAACCTTGGTAAACTTGTACCCGCCTACCGGGTGCCACCACCAGGTTAATCGATCCGGATTGTAAACCCGGGAGGATGGTCCTCTCGCCCACACGATCGGCTGCTCGGACCAGCGAGGTAATGCGGCGCAGCCGGTTCAACAACACCGACCGCCCGCTTCGAAGTTTTCGGTCTCGCCGGTCCAAGCTGGTGGTAAAGACGTGGTACCGCCCACCATTCAACCGCTGGATTGCTCGATAACCCGACCGCTGTTGTTGTTGATTGTAGCCCCTTGGTTCTCGATTGCTTTGATTACCTTGATTATTCTGATTGCCTTGACCGCCCGGATTACCACCAAATCCTGGCCGGTATTTCTCCACCGTAATCTGGGCGGACCTCGAACCGCCACCGGCCCTTGATCATACCGAAAGAGTTGGAATTTTTGAACTCCTGATAATATAACAATCCTTCCAAAGGTGGTTTGCGGTACCTCCTTCGTCCCCATGCTTCGACAAGGTTGATTCAATATGAAATTCAAACGATCCGGATTGTGACCGCCCGGTTTGATCGCTTACCCTCGCGCCACTGACCCTTGTCCTGCGTTGGTGTTGGCCACAAAGCCCATGTTGCCGTTAAACTTACGCTTGTTCCTCCATTGCTCGCGAATGATGCTGCTGGCCCCGAGTTGCCGCTCGCTTTTCCCTTCCCCACTTCATCATTCTCAGATTCGGATCCTTGGTACTATCGTAATCAGCGATTTTACCAAAACGCCCATTAGAGTGCCCATGTCATGGCAAAATGCTTCATGCGACCCAGCTTCAGCTTCAATGGCTCAAACCGCAATTGGCTTCCAAGGTCGATCATCGCGGAATCAGGGTTGATCCGGTCCGATTTAATGTAAACTTCCGAGACGCGCGCACCCAATGGGTTGTAGACTCTCCTCCGCCTGGACACAAGCTGCCGATCCACTACGTACATGGGCTGTTTACAGTGTCCTTGAAATTTTGGATGAACCGGTTCGCAATCGGGTCCATGAGTTGATAGAGTTGGGCGGCAAATTTTTCAACCAAGTCCGGCCGCACCTTCCAAAGATCATTGTGAAGTACTTTGCACATGCAGCTTCATCCACGCCTAGCATCTCCATGGCCATCTCGTAGCTTTCTATCCATGCCTCCGAGCCAAGTCGGCAAGATAATTTGGCACCTTGCGGGCCCTTGAAGTCCTTGGGCAAGCGCGACGCTATGTAAAGCGGGGGCGAGGCAAGCACCCCAAAAGAGCCGACGCCACCCCGGCTCAAGATGGTCAGACGAATCGCGCAGCCGGATGATCCTCTACTTGTGCGGCTAACTCGGCCTCCCACGCGTGCCTGGCGCGTCCACTACCACTTGAGCATCTTCAAAGCCGCTGGGATTGTTGCCGCGAGGCGGACCACGCCGCGCATTGCTTGATACGGCCGGTTCGCCGACGCTATAGCTATAGCTCCGGGCGGGGGTGGAGGGATCCGATCCCGATCAGACGAGTAAGCTTCTTCTCGAGCCAGGCCGTCCGAGGAGCTCCTTAACCCGCGTGTCTCTACCGCCGTGGTGAATCGCCTTCAATTGGAATCGCCCAACCGTGCCGCAGCCGCTACAAGATTATCCATCGGGTTGAGTAGTGACCCGAGGTGTCTGCAAGGTCTGGGCGCACGGTATGATGGCGAGGCAGATCTACCAGACGGGCTGAACTGTGCGGCCGCCCCAGTGTGCTTCCGCCGTTCACCAACAGCGCGGATTACTAGTCCTCGCCTGGTATTGAAAAGCTCCCTACCTCAAAAACTCAAGGCAAACGGACCTGTACTTCCTTTTCATGACTTCTGTGATGCACTCGTCCTGAGCCTATAAGCTCACAGATCCAAAGCGGCTCGCTCCATCGCCATCCGCTCGTCCGCGCCGCCAGTCCGCTTTAGCTTTAGTGATCTGTTCTCACCTTTGCAATCTCTGCTAGTATGTCCTGATCCGTGGATTAACTTCCGCCATGAGCACCGCCACGCGCGTCAAGCTCGATAAAACTTGAGCCGGTGGGCGACAGGTCTCCGCCCGGCTGCCGTCACGCTGTTGAACCGGCGACGTGGGCGCCGTCAAGAGTGAAGCGCCTCGCATCGCCATGAAGACCCCAACCCGTTGGGTAGATTGAGGGGTCCGGAATACTCTCACCGCCGAACAGCCCCGATCCGCCATCCCGCAGCTGGTATAAAGACTCGCCCGGCCGACGATTCGTCGCCAGAGTAAACGACGGTTTCGTCATCGATGCTGATCCGCCCTCGAATCCTCCGTGGACGACTCCCACGAAAACATGCTTGACCGCCGTTCAGCTAGGGCAGGACTCTTCTTCGCCCACCGAGCCGCTCTCGACGAGGTCGGTGCGACGTCCGCCCAGCCCCGACTCGCCAATCTTGCCGATGAACACGTGTATGCCGCCAAAGGGGACCCTGCACCAGATTCAACCGAGCCGCCTCGGGCCCCAATCCGCATCGCCGATAGAGCTTGCCGCGACGACTTTTAGTCATCCGCCCATCAGATAGCCTTCGAGTCCTTCGAACTTGCCCTCTAAGATCATCAAACCATCATGCGATAGCCCCACGGTGGCGCCAACCGTCGTGGAATTGTCACGGCAGATGTCCTCATGAAAGGACTTAGTCGCAGGCCATCGTGCGGGTTAACCTAGAGGGTTAAGGCGGACACAAGACACGGAATTATATCGGTTCGCCCTTCGATGAAGGTAAAACCCACGCCCGGGCCAGGTGTGATTGATATGGTTTCGGCGACTAGGGAGCAATAGCTTTGCCTTAGCCTCAATCCTCATCCCTAACTCGCCGCTGGTCGCCCCTTATATACACGGGTGACGCCTCGCCGTTTACTGTAATCCCAATCCGCTCATACAAGAGTCCGGCTTGGTACTCTCCTTCCTTGCCTTACAATACAAGCTACAACACTACGGCGGTTTACATGTATGGACCTTAATTCACCTCTGGGCTCCAGGCCTCCATATGGGCCTGGATCACGCACGAGGGTAAACCGGCCCCTCCGGGGCGGTTCACACTCCGTAGTTGTATCCCCAACAACCACCGTGCTTGGTAGCGCCCCCAGGCCATCCCTGTAATCCCGGCCGACCTCCAGATCATGTGCCAGCAACTCTAGGCCCCACACGCCCCTAAGATAAACACTGAGGCGCTGCTTCCGCGGCGCAATAGACGGACTAGCGCCTGTTACGCTGGGGAATGCTTCCGTTAATTGGGAATCAACTGACCAGGAATTGAAATCCAGGGGGGCGACGGACCTCTAGCTAAGGTGAAATAGTATATGAGCAGAAATCTTGTGCATCGCGAGTTACTAGGAACATCTAGTATCAAGAAGAAGCGGTCAACTAGTGTCTTCTGTAGGATGAATATCGTGCAAGCAGACACGTAAGATTTGCACGAATAAGCGAAGAGGAGTACCATTTCCGGTTGCCAGTGTGGTGTCCTCCATATGTCGCGGCGATCTTCTTCTTTTTGCCGGGGGAACCAATGTTTTGGAGGAGGGTGCAGCCTGGGACGAACCCATGGTCAAATTGTTGACTGTGTTGCCATGGCCGTATGTTGGCAGACGGGAAGCAGATCCGAGGCGGCGAAGGACGGCGTAGCAGGAATAGCTCCGGTGCGGTGGACGGTGGCGAAGTTGGAGCAGCAGCAGTGAGGCGCAGGATGGCGTGGTTGAACTGGCTCGGGTACGGACGGCTCGGCCTCAGCTTCAACTACTAGCCGTGGAGGGCGTTGCGATTGAGGTTGCGGTGGACGACAACGTTGGGGTATCGGCTCCGGCGTGATGGAGGAGGGCGGCAGTTGATGGGTGGGATGGGGGGGCAGACGGAGGACGTCGGGGTTTCACGGCTGGTGGATAGGTAGTTTTGGCGCCCACGGAGTACAAATGGGGAATCGGACAAGGGGGGGGGAGCTAAGGGAGAACCATGTTTCGGTCTGGGACGCGCTTGTTTTTGGCTTTTTTGAACAGATGGGACGCGCTTGTTTGAAATTTGGGGAAAGTACAAACTTTGCCCCCCTCTTAAATTTCGGACCTACTGCGGGTTGGGGGTAGGATGGTAATCCCAGGTGTCCCAAATAGTGGGCGGGAGCGATTTCGGCCGCGCGCATGTGTGCTTAGGAGGCCATTGTGTATGAATGTTTTTCGGAGGCGGTTGCGTGGCGTCTAGATGAAGCTACAAACCTAACCGGGTTTAGACCTTTGGACGTCGGGCCGGTAGGTTTCACGGGTCAGAGTTAGAAAAGTAATTTCCTTTTACTACCAAACATTGGTCTCACGCGGTTTCGGGCGAGTAGAGACTCTTTTGGTGCTTTGTTCGAAATTTTGAAACAGAAGCATTCACGTTTAGACTACTCTTGAACTTTGAGGATTGCCTAAATAGACAATGTTAAATTTGACCTTGGATGTTTGAAAACCTCACTAAATTATCCGCTTCTTTTTGAAATATTGACACTTGAAAATCCTATAACTACGATTATTTTGGAATGGAGGAGCTAAATTTGAATCTATTTTGTACACGACTATATATGCTATTATGTACAAAATCAAAGCAAAGATTGGTGCCCCCATAATTTAGGTATGATTTACAAATGCCATGATATCGAATTCAAATAATTGAATGGATTTCATGTTGAATTCGAATTTTTTAAACCACCTTAAGTTGAATTCAAATGTATGCTAGTTCATAGCTAGCTATTTATAATGTTCATTGTGTAACTTTCGTATGTATAATGTGCTTTACACACACAACATGAACTATACTCACGTTTATATTCGATTGCTAAAGCGATGCATTGTCTGGAGTTCAAAATACTATGTGGATCAATTATGTCGAATAATAACATAGACATGCTCAAATTCTATAGAATCTAGATGTCTGATGAATCAATGACCGTTCCTTACGCGAATTGGAAATATCATGATCCCATCCTAATATTTGGATACAATTTATATCTTTAATCAATGTGTACATCAGTCTTTTACGTGTAGTTTCACTCTCCATCGGTGGTCTCTCACACATGCTCACACACTCTCTCCCGAGGTGTCTTTCTCGCAGACGTGCTCTCGATATAACCCTCCCTCCCTCTTGTAACCATTTACGACTGTTTTCACTAACCTTTATCACAAGCACTCTTCCTCTCACAAGCATACACACGCACAATCCCCATCAACCCTTTCTATATACATAGACCTGCCTATGTTTCTCCTGTACACACATTATCTTTAGGCCTGGCTCTCATGCATTGTCTCACACCTCTCTTCCTAATCGACGAGTATGATTCTAGCAGAGCATTCTGTAGGATGCCCCTTAAAGTTAGGTTGGATGAATAGTAATATCAAAGATAAGGGGTTACCTTAGTCCGAGGTCCTAGGGTTATAAATCCTAGCCGGCTTTGTCAGTGGACACAGAGTCCTTCACGATTCTGCTATCTTTGTCTTGTATGACTAGTCATCCATGGTTCTCCCTAAATGCGTCACGGGGCGACCAATGTGGCGCAGGACGGAACCGAACCAAGGGCCTCACCCCGACCCACCGGACCTCACGCGGTGACACACCCTCTGCCCCAGGTCTCGTTATCTTCTCACACCCACACATACCAACATACACCACACAAAAAAATTCTCGTCGTGCCTCTATCCCCTCCCCCCTTGCATATACACACTCAAGGGAATCTCTCTTCGTGACATCATATTCATCTCTCTCTCTAGACCTCTCTCATTTCTCATGCTATCTCTCCCACACCCCCCTCCCCCCGCTGGCCCCTCTATCCATGCCCCTCTTGAATACATAATACACACACATACCTCTCTAGGCCCTGCCAAATACATGAACTACACATTCACACATGTTACATCACGTACCCCATTGATCGGAAAAGCCCTCTCTTCGCGTTTATTTCGCATACAACATTCCTTTTGAATAAAGTGTGGCCAAAAAATTATTTTAGAATTTTTACATATATAGAACATTACAAAGTTATATGGAGGAGCATGAACATTAATTTGCATTGCATGGTGCCCACAATGATATTTATTCCGCACTGTGAATTTTTATATTTTTATACTATATATAAGTTAGTCATAATAAAGAGAAACGAAGAGCATCTCTCTCTCCATCGCATACACCCCCTCTACGCCTCTTTCACGTACACACACAAACTATCTACAGGTCCTCTAAAAGTAAGCCCCCAGCACATTCACGCATGTTTCATCTTTCTCTCGCGATATATACAGTGACGATCATTGTATTTGAAGCGAAAGCACGATACGTACATTGGACTTCAGAATCCACTCATTACGGTCACCATTTATGTTTTGTGGTTATTATACAGTCACGGGCTCATCGTACAGCTCTGTATTTGCTCAAGACACGACTAGTTGACCAGTTAAACACTCCACGTGGCACCTCTAGTGTTGTATCACATTATCTCACTACCATTGGGACCACCTCTCGGCTTGTATCTACTCTACACTCTTATAAAAAAATAGAGTTGGTGATGATGGTGTGCCTACCATCCTGCAATATAGGTCGTCCGATTTATATCTGACAGATAGGAAGGAAACTATGGCAATTTTGCAAAAAGGTACCCACACACCTCTCCACATTTGCAAATAAGGCCTTCCCTCGTTCATCCTTTTCTCTCACAAGATAAATTAGTCATACAAATGCATCTTGATGTTACGTGCAACACACGTGCATCTTGTTAGTAAGATTAGAAATATGAACATTTACAATAGGAAATATATATGTTGTGAAAGTATATTCAATAATGAATCTAATGGTATTGATTTGTTATTGTATATGTTATTATTTCTGTCTATAAACTTTGTCAAAGTTTACAAATTTTCACTTTGAGCAAAGCTAAAATGCGGAGTAAATAAAAACAGAGGGAGTACGCAGGGACTAGTATAGTTACTACTGCCGGAACATGGTAAGTTGGACACCTAAATGCAGGCACGGACCGAGAACACCTCAATTATTCTTTCAAACAGTCGGACACCTACATTTAGCACACCATCCGGCTACTTAATCAAGTGTTACGCTTCAATCCTTGAAAAGGAAAAGGGTGGTAGCGTACCCAAAACCACCACACTTGGGGCTAGGGTAACAACTTGGTACTTTACCACATTTGAACCAGGGCACAAATACCACCTGTTCTGTGCCTAATGCGCAACGCGGAGCACTGATGCTCGAATATGGCCGGGAAAACAGGGAAACCGACATGTGGGGCACACCTGTCGGGACGACGTGGCGCAGACTAGTCCAATGGAGGAGCTGGCCCACGACCTCCTTGCCACTGGCAATAATTCATGTCGGTCATGGGGGCCAGCAATGTGGCGCAGCTCCAGCACCGCCTCTGGACAGGCGACCGCGGGGAGCGACACGCTCGTCGGTTTCAGTGTGCCGAGAGTGGCGTTAGCATTGTGGCACGACCAGCAGATCAACACCCGGCTCATCGAGGTTGCACGGGGCGCCGAAGTGCGCGCGCGCCGCGACGCATCCGCGGAGTGGTGTAGCGCGGCCAACTGCATCCCCAGGACCTGAGACCATGCCAGGTCATCTTGCTTTTTCAATGACATGTCGGGTCGCATGTGAGCAAAGGGCATCTCCAACATTTCCACGACTGCAGCTGACTACCCTGGCACACAAAATATCTCGTCCCTCGCGCCGTCGCGCGTTGCGTTCCCAGCCGGCGCCAGCTGCCCGCATTCATGCCGTCCGTCTGTATGTCGTTGTTAAGAGGCTCAGTGCCCGAGGAACCAACTCCGGCGACTTAATGACGCGCCCAGACTCTTTGGCCTCACCGGAATGTGCTACTTAAAGCGGCAATGCCCAGCTAACCTCCACACCATGGCGCATCGTCCTGCTACCTGGCACCACATCCGCCATGAACGCGAGCGTGAACGCTCTGCGGGAGAGCTTTGTCTTCGGGGATGAAGCTGGAGGTCGCTACCCTCGCTCAAGTCGCCACTCGCGACGCAATAGCGGCGTAGTCGGGCGTGGACACGACCGCACAAGCGGTGGCCGCGATGGCGGCCGACGACGGGAGCACCGTCAGCCACGCGTCCTACTTGTCGCCATCCAACGTCCGACATCATTGAGGTCGGGGAATCCTCCAAGGATGAGTAGGGCATGGGAGGCGGCAGGGCATGGTGTGCCAATTGGCTGGTCCGTCTCCCGTGTTCTACTCTTCCTCGCCGGAGACCGCACCTTCGTCTTGAACCCCGCCCCCATACATGGAGATCGCAGATGGAGGACGTCGGTCGCCGATGTAGAATAGGTTTAGGGTCGGGTTTCCTTTATTTTTTCTGTCCTATAAAAGTTCAAAATTTAATGAAAACGTGTCGTGTTTGCATTAATCTTGGCCGGTGTATATGAACTTTCACAATAATATAGTATATTGTAGGAGTACTAGCAAGATGCCCGTGCGTTGCACGGAACATCAAGATCTTGTGGGAGAAAAGGATGAACGAGGGAAGGCCTTATCTGCAAATGTGGAGAGGAGTGCGGGTAAATTGTCATAGTTTCCTTCCTATCCGTTAGATATAGATCGGACGGCCTATATCACAGGATGGCAGGTACACCATCATCACCACCTCTGCTTTTTTTTGAACCGAGACAAAGCTAACATGCGAAGTAAATAAACACATAGGGTCTACATACACAATTTATCTTAGGCACTCCAATAGTACATCCACTACACATTCACGCATTTCACATCTTTCTGCATCTACGGGAACCTACGAAAGGGTTAACGTAAATTGCCTCTCTCTCTCTCCTCCCTGATTTTCATGGTGGCGGGCCCCTCCCTCCCCCCAATCTACAATAAACAGATCATACATTTCACATTATGTTAATTACGTAACTGGGATTATGTAGGTGTAGCATTACTCATCCTAAAAAACCCAACTAAGCCAACCTCCCAAAGATATCGCTGGAAAAGACCCGGCCGCTACCGCTTAGTCGGGATTACCGGATTACTAGTAGTAGTATCGATGGATCGTATGGCACCAAGTTTTTTAGGGGCGAAGCACCTAGTTTAAAAGGAAAAAGGCGGTACACTCACAAGACTTCGTCATGCCGCATTGCACCCCACACACGTTCGGTCCTGCACACGGCTCATGCAAACGGAACGCGCTTCGGCATGCCTCTTCACTGACATGTGGGACTATACTTGGAGAAACCGACCATGCGCCAAACTCCCCGCCCATCGCGAAAATCCCCCCAAAATTCCCCAAATCCCAAATTCAACCGCCTTCGCCAACTAGCCAATAATATTCCCCAAACCCCCTTCCCCCGTCCCCATCCAATCCATTCGCTCCGCCAAAGCTGCCCTCCCCGCTGCGCCGATACGTCGGCGCGCCATGTTCATCGAGGGGACGATGGCGATCTTCTCGCCCCACAAGACGCCTCGAGATCGCCATCCTCTAGCCACGCCGCCACCGCTGGCGACGTTCTTGGGGAAACGCACGGCGGTCAGCGTCGCCCCCGCTAGCAATGTTCGTGTGGAGACGCACGAGGGTCAACTTCTCCCATGGTACGCGCATTTTAGACTAAGGCCCAGTGCATGTCGGCGTAGCGTTGAATGTTAGCTGATAGATGCTGTTAATCTCACTGTTTGCCGAAGTAGTTTACAGTCAATATGCTCTTCTTAAGAAGCTTCCTTGCCCTTTTCTGCACTCAATCTGCTTAGCTGAGGTGGCATGCCAAGCCCGATTAGTTGCTAAAATATCATGCCATATATTTATTGTGACGTAAATTGCCATGGTCTAGTAGACAATCTGTTAGGTGAAATAGCTCTACACCATTTTATAATCGATCTTTTTTGCTGCGATGGCCTTCGATAGTTTGGTGGATGTGTGCTCGGCCTCATTGACTGCTGAAACAGCCGGCCATAATTTAGCACTCAAATTTGTTTGCTGAATTAGCTTTAGATATATTTCGTTACTTAGATCTGCTCGTCCAAATATCTTGCCATAGCTTTAGACATCGACCTAGGTTTTTTTTTTGGGCTTCATAAAAAAGCATATATGTTTTTCCTGTAATATCTAGTGGAAGATCTAATTTGTATGTCTAATGATGGACATGACTTGGATAACTTCTGCTCAAGATTCTCTGTTGTATATGTCGAGGGGTTGAAAACTTCATGAACTTTATCGTAGCTGAGTACGGTGGTCCAAATCGATGTGCTCGCCCTGTAGCAGCTTGTATGAATTCAGTTACAAGACCCCACCAATGTGCAAAATCATCTACCCTTGTATGGGATGTCGGTCACATATACTAGGTGGTTTCATCATGGTGAAGCTGTGAACGTCAATGTTACTGACTACGTGGAAGCAGGAGATCACCATATTGATCTGCCTGATGCTTAGGTGGAAGAGGAGGAGGAGGTGGTGGTGGCGGAGCCAGTGAGTTTGACCAACATTGAAACAATGTTATGAAATGCTCGTGCATTTCGTGGACTTTCACCTGTAGAAGAAAAATGGTGGGCCCGCATGTTGGAACAATGCAACGTGGCTGTCACCCCAGGAAATAAGTTGTCAAGATTCTCAGCTATGGTCACCTTTCTTCGTGAAGACATCTGAGCGATGACCAACAAATCATTCGACGCGATGTTGGCTGCTTTCCATAAAAGCTTCCTAGATGCGTCTGAGCTGCCACACACCTACAAATAAATGAAGAATTCCCTTCGTGCGCTTGGAATTGGATATGATATGATCCATGTTTGTAAGAATAATTGTGTTCTGCTCCTAAGGATTATGCTAACTTAAGTGAATGCCCGAATGCAAATCATCAAGATGGAAAGATGGTGATGCTGTGAAGAGGATTCCTCATACTGCTCGAGACATTTTCCAATTACACCAAGATTGCGAGGTTGTTTCATGATATCAAACAAGAGAGGATGTACTGTGGCATTCTAGGAACCAGGAGTACGTACATCGTAATGTAATGAGCCGCCCATCTCATGGTAGTGAGTGGAAAAGCTTCAATCAAAAACACAAAAGTTTGCTCAATTCCGAGAAATATTAGACTTGGCTTAGCTTCGATGGATTTAACCTTTTGGTTACTGTGAGCGCCACATATAGCATGTGGCTAGTGCTTGTTATCCCTTACAACATGCCTCCAAATGTCTGCACCAAAGAATCAAACTACATGATGGCCTTGCTCATCCCAGGTCCAAAAAGTCCTGGAAAGGTTTTTGATTTATTCATGGAGCCTCTTGTGAAGGAACTTTAATAGCTATGGAGGGGTGTTCTCACCCGAGACCTATATAGCAGCCCACTGATACGTCCATTTTGCATCATGCTTTTATATCAATATTTATTGCTTTATGGGCTGTTATTACTCGTTATGTCACAATACTTATGCCTATTCTCTCTTATTTTACAAGGTTTACATGAAGAGGGAGAATGCCGGAAGCTAGAATTCTGGGCTGGAAAAGGAGCAAATATTAGAGACCTATTCTGCACAGCTCCAAAAGTCCTGAAACTTCATGAAAGTCAATTTTGGAATTAATAAAATATCGAGCGAAGAAAGTACCAGAGGGGCCCACACCACAGCCACGAGGGTGGGGGCGCCACCTGGCCGGGCGCCTCCTCCTGGGCCTCTCGGCAGGCCTCCGTGCCCATCTTCTGCTATATGAAGTCTTTTACCCTGAAAAATCATAAGCAAGCTTTGAAGAAACTCGCCATGAGGCGGAACCTTGGCAGAACCAATCTAGGGCTCCGACAGAGCTGTTCTGCCGGGGAAACTTCCCTCCGAGAGGGGGAAATCATCGCCATAGTCATCACCAACGATCCTCCCATTGGGAGGGGGTCAATCTCCATCAACATCTTCACCAGCACCATCTCCTCTCAAACCCTAGTTCATCTCTTGTATCCAATCTTTGTCCCAAAGCCTCAGATTGGTACCTGTGGGTTGCTAATAGTGTTGATTACTCCTTGTAGTTGATGCTAGTTGGTTTATTTGGTGGAAGATCATATGTTCAGATCCATTATGCATATTAATACCCCCTCTGATTATGAACATGAATATGATTTGTGAGTAGTTACGTTTGTTCCTGAGGACATGGGAGAAGTCTTGCTATTAGTAGTCATGTGAATTTGGTATTTCTTCGATATTTTGATGAGGTGTATGTTGTCTTTCCTCTAGTGGTGTTATGTGAACGTCGACTACATGACACTTCACCATTGTTTGGGCCTAGAGGAAGGAATTGGGAAGTAATAAGTAGATGATGGGTTGCTAGAGTGACAGAAGCTTAAACCCTAGTTTATGAGTTGCTTCGTAAGGGGCTGATTTGGATCCATATGTTTCATGCTATGGTTAGGTTTACCTTAATACTTCTTTTGTAGTTGCAGATGCTTGCAATAGGAGTTAATCATAAGTGGGACGCTTGTTCAAGAAAGGACAGCACCCAAGCACCGGTCCACCCATATATCAAATTATCAAAGTAACGAACGCGAATCATATGAGCGTGATGAAAACTAGCCTGAAGATAATTCCCATGTGTCCTTGGGAGCGTTTTCCTTCATATAAGAAATTGTCCAGGCTTGTCCTTTGCTACAAAAAGGATTGGGCCATCTTGCTGCACCTTATTTACTTTCATTACTTGTTACCCGTTACAAATTACCTTATCACAAAACTATCTGTTACCGATAATTTCAGTGCTTACAGAGAATACCTTGCTGAAAATTGCTTATCATTTCCTTCTGCTCCTCGTTGGGTTCGACACTCTTACTTATCGAAAAGGCTACGATAGATCCCCTACACTTGTGGGTCATTTTGCAAAAGACTGTTAATAGATCTAGAAACTTGATGATGCATTATGGGCCTATAGAACTTCATATAAAAATCCTATGGGTATGTCTCCATATAAAATGGTTTATGGAAAAGCATGTCACTTACCTCTCGATCTAGAACATAAGGCATATTGGGCCATTAAAGAGCTGAATTATGATTTCAAACTTGCCGGTGAGAAGAGGCTTTTTGACATTAGCTCACTTGATGAATGTAGAACCCAAGCCTATGAGAATGCCAAACTGTTTAAAGAAAAAGTTAAAATATGGCATGACAAATGGATACAAAAGCGTGAGTCTAATGTAGGAGATTATGTGTTGTTATTCAACTCTCGTTTAAGATTTTTTTTGCAGGAAAACTTCTCTCTAAATGGGAAAGTCCTTACGTTATCGAGGAGGTCTATCATTCCGGTGCCATCAAAATCAACAACTTCGAAGGCACAAATCCGAAGGTGGTGAACGGTCAAAGAATCAAACATTATATCTCAGGTAATCCTATAAATGTTGAAACTAATGTTATTGAAACCGTAACCCCGGAGGAATACATTAGGGACACTTTCCGGAACGTTTCAGACTCCGAAAAGGAATAGGTATGTGGTACAGTAAGTAAACTAACTCCAAAACAGTTCTAATGGGTTCTCCGTTTCGGAATATCTAAAAAAAATAGGAAAATAAGAAGTAGTCCGGGAAGGACACGAGGCTTCCACGAGGGTGGAGGGCGCGCTCCCTGCCTCGTGGGCACCTCGTGTGCTCTCCGGACTCCGTTTTCTTGCACGATACTTCTTTTGGTCGGTAAAAATTCATTATATAATCTCCCGAAGGTTTTGACCACCATATAACACAATTGTCCTCTGTTCTTGTTTCGAGCTGTTTTTTGATAGATCTAGATCACCATGACGTCTCCAAGTGCCCCCAAGGACAAGTTCTTCGAAAAGGTCATCAACCCCTACCTTGCGGAGGTGCTGCAACACCCTCAAACCATTGAGATGCATGAGGGGGTGCTGCACATCCGCGATGTTGAGGGACCAAGGAGGACCGGAAGCGTGGAGACAAGGCTCGAGGCATTGGAGCAACAAGTTTTCAAGTGTCGAGATGATCTTTGCTGGACTTGACTCCAATCACATAATGATCACGGAGTTCACCAACAACCACAAGCTGGACACCAAGGACATTTGGGAGGCCATCTTCAAGCTTCACGAGAAAATCGAGCACCTCCAAGCCCAGATCTATGACCTGCAAAACCAAAACTGTGAGTATGAATATAGATTTAAGAGGATGAGTTTGGCTGCAGATTTAAGGATCCAGGAGACTCGATCATCCTTCTATGATGGAGAGCCTATGTGTTGGAAGATGGACGACAAGCCTACATCATCAACAATTCCTTCACCAGCAAAAGAGACATAATCACATGGGTATGGGCACTCCCCTTGGCAACTGCCAAGCTTGGGGGAGGTGTCCCGGTATCGTATCACCATCACACTCCTATCTTTACCATTTTTCTTAGTTCGATCCTTTTGGTAATATCTTGATCTAGTAGAATAAAGTTTTAGTATGATCTAGTTTTGAGTTTTGCTTTATGATCCTTCTATTTAATCGAGTTCGTGAGCTATATATAATAAAGATTAGTGTTGAGTCAAGGGCTTGATTATTTTGTTATGATCTTGAGGGAATAAAAAGAAAGAGAAAGAATAAAAGAAATAAAAGAGATCATATTGATCTTATGGAGAGTAATGACTTCACATATAAAGAGTATGATGAATAAAAGTTGTTGAGAGTTGACAAACATAGTTTTGGTCATCGTTGCAATTAATAGGAAGTAATAAAGAAAGAGAGGTTTTCACATATTAATATACTATCTTGGACATCTTTTATGATTGTGAGCACTCATTAAAGTATGACATGCTAAAGAGTTGATGTTGGACAAAGAAGACAACGTAATGGGTTATGTTTTCTTATATCTGAAATAAAGTATATTGTCGTGGATTATCCAACATGTTGAGCTTGCCTTTCCCTCTCATTCTAGCCAAATTCTTTGCACCAAGTAGAGATACTACTTGTGCTTCCGAATATCCTTAAACCAGTTTTGCCATGAGTGTCCACCATACCTACCTATGTATTGAGCAAGATCCTTCAAATAAGTTGTCATTGGTGCATGCAATAAAAATTGCTCTCTAAATATGTGTGATTTATTAGTGTGGAGAAAATAAGCTTTATACGATCTTGTGATGTGGAAGAAATAAAAGCGATGGACTGCATAATAAAGGTCCATATCACAAGTGGCAATATAAAGTGACGTTCTTTTGCATTAAGATTTCGTGCCTCCAACCATGAAAGTGCATGACAACCTCTGCTTCCCTCTACGAAGGGCCTATCTTTTAGTTTTGTCTTATTCCTTATGCAAGAGTCATGGTGATCTTCACCTTTCCTTTTTACATTTTATCCTTTGGCAAGCACCTTGTGTTGGAAAGATCCTATATATATATATATATATATATATATATATATATATATATATATATATATATATATATATATATATATATATATATATATATATATATATATATATATATATATATATATCCAATTGATGTGTTAGCATGCCAATGAGGGTACACGCCAAATGATAAGTCTTGCTCAAGGCAAATGCCTCGATATGAAGGAATGTGACGCCCTGAATAAAAAGAACAAACGCTGGCACTAAGTTAACGAGGAGGGTTCCCATCACGACAGTCGGTTCCTTTTGAGCCTTATCAACATCGATGTGGTTGGCCTGGCCAAGTATAATAGCAGACAGTTGGGTATTGCTGTTTCTGGAACGATAGCTTCAACGGCTCTTCTTACGACCAGCGGAAGGACATGATGCATTCTGCGGCTGACCTGGCGACAATCGAGGGTAAGGTGTCTTGGCTGTCCACACTTGTGGCATAAGCCATCATTATGGGGAGGAGCCACAGTATTGGACTGTGCACCCTGAATCGTTAGTTGTCTTGGTAGCGGAGGCAGACGAAGTGCAACATAAGACGGCCTTGGTGTTGGAGCAGGTCGGTGATGAACATTGTGTGGGATCCAGACTCGACGTTTCTGAGAAGGCTGACTCGAGGATGGGGCAGCATCTCGAGTACGCTTGAGCGACTCGGTACTCAACAAAGGCCAGCCGAAAGCTTAGCTAACAAGTGTCGCCAAGTTTGCACAATCATGAGCAACAAGTGCGAAGCTTTATATCGGGACACAGTCCTTCACAGAATTCTCCCGCTTATGGGCATCGGTCAGCGACGCCATCCGCAGATAGCGAGATAAATCAAGGAACTTCCTCCGATATTCATCCACGGCCATTGTGTCCTGTGAGAGTTTGCGGAACTCCTTCTTCTTCTCGTCCATCGACCTTCAGAATGTGTCATGCACGGAAAGCTAACTGAAATTCCTGCCAAGTGGTTACAGCCTCTGCAGCAAAGATACCCTCGTGGCTTTCCGCCATTGAGCAAATGGACCCTTCAAGTGTAATGTCGCAAAGGTGACGTAACTGGCAGGTGCAACATTAGCTGACTCCATCTCAAACATGATGTCACGAAGCCAATCATCAGCATCCATAGGATTGGTGGAGTTGCAAAAAATGGACGGGTTGAGGCGCACAAATTCTTGCAGCGTTATTGGGGTAGGTTGTTGATGAGCATTCTGGTTTGGAAACTGAGCCATTACCCCGGTCACAAACTGACGATTCAGCTCAAACTGCTGCATCAATGCGGCAATATAGGGTAGAGGTGGAGGATCGTCAGCCATCCTGCTAGAAACATCAGGGAGCGGTTTAACAAGGGGTGGAGCAGGTGTATGGAGTCATTCATGACGTAACTTGAACAATGAGCAAAGGCGCGGTATGTACAAAACAGTAGTCATTAAGACATACATATATATATACAGAGCCATTTACACGTTGTTAGTACGAGTTCTGACAAGAGAATCATCCTAGACATACTAGGCGGCACGCTGGCACGCGATGGAGGGATACAACAACGAGACATAGCAAAGGCTACATCCACGTCGGAGAAAACCACCAGAGCGAGGAATCTGCAAGGGACGACGTAGGGTGCCCTCGATAAAAGGATCCTGCGGCCCGTGCACAATGTGAAGCAGATCTTGGCTCCCAATTCAAGAAAGGCGTAATACAAATCTCCGGATGGATGTGATCACGAGAACCTAGAACAGAGTTAGCAAAATCATTTAACCCGAATAGAAGAGAGATCAGAGTCCCAGAGTAAAGGTCGAGGAGTAAAAGATCCTAATACCACCCAATTGGCAACGTGGGCCCGTAAGCCTCGCAGCCATGTTAGTAAATCAGTTTTTCAAATACTAGACTCAACTTCGGCCAAGGAGTTCGAAAGGGGGATCCTATAGGCAGTCGGCTTTGATACCAACTTATGACGCCCCCGATTCGACCGTAGACTAATCATACACTCAAATGTGTACGATCAAGATCAGGAACTCACAGGAAGATATCACAACACAACTCTAGACATAAATTAAAATAATACAAGCTTCCTATTACAAGCCAGGGGCCTCGAGGGCTCGAATACAAGCTCGATACACAAGAGTCAGCGGAAGCAACAATATCCGAGTACAAACATAAGTTAAACAAGGATGCCTTAAGAAGGCTAGCACAAACATCAACGATCAAAGAGGCAAGGCCTCCTGCCTGGGACCTCCTAACTACTCCTGGTCGTCAGCGGTCTCCACGTAGCAAAGATTGGTCGGTGGCTTCGCCTCGTGGATCCACCATCCGTTGCATCAACCGAAAGAAGAAGGAAGGGGGAAAAGGGGTAGCAAAGAAACCGTGAGTACTCATCCAAAGTACTCGCAAGCATCAGATCTATGCTAAGTATGCATTGGTATCAAATGGAAGGGTTGCATCTGTGGGCTAAACTGCAGAATGCCAGAATAGAGGGGAAGGCCTAGCCTATCGAAGACTAGCATCTTCAAGCAGCTCCAAGCGCCTTGCAAAGATGTAGAAGAGTATAGAATAGCGCTTTAATTAACAAGCATGTTGTAACATTAATGCCTGAGATCCTTCCTCGACTCCTGCGAGAAAGCAATCCCTGAGCAACATATCTCAAGTATTCATTTCTAGTTGCAAAAGATCGTGATATAGTCCGAACGCCCATTACCATGGACACGGTATTCAATATATATCTTCCCGCAGGGTGCACCACGCTACCCAACACGCCGATCACTCGACGGACACACCTTTACGGGGTCAATGCCCGGCCTCGGAAGATCAACACGTCAGAGCCCTACCTAGGCTCAGCAGAGGGTCCCCGCGGTCTACCTCCTAAGCACTCCGGTCTAGGCCCATCGCCTGCAGCACTCGGTCGCTATGCAGCAGGCGGACCAGCTCCACCACTACAGATGGTGCCGCCTAACTGCGTCGCGATGTTGAATCGACGTCCCGACAAAGCTTCTACCGACATCGCACGCCGAGGCCCATATCTATTCTCGCATGGTGGTTAGTGCGTAAGGCCAAAGGCCAATTCGTAACAAATACCCAAACCTCGTTAGTGCATTAGGGGCTCATGAGACGAAAGCAGAGACTCACGATAATGTGACCCCGTCGCCCCATCTCATGGACTTACCAAGAAGGGCCTGATCGCCTTGCCGTGCCATGTAGAAAACTCATGGTGCTCAACGAGCCCGCCTGCCTTCCACATCAACTTGCGGGTACCCCTCAGGGCCGACCCGACTTCAACAAAGGTCTCAAGTAAAGTCCCGGTAACCGTGTGTCCAAACATCAAGGGGAAAACCCGAGGAATCACCCTCAGAGGATTCCACTCAATGTAATCATCAAGGTGAACGTGAGAGGGACCACCCTCGAGGTTCACACTTGAGGTGTTGCACGATAGAGCCGTATCGGGAATGGTGAAAGAGGAAATCACCCTCGATGGCCACGACCGAATAGCACACTACAGAATTATCATCAGGAGTGCTTATGAGGGATCACCCTCGGCACTCGATAGTAGTTCAGCAGAGTCGAGCAACAAAAGGGGCGTGATGTGATGTGAGGTGTCGGGCTCTGGTCGTCGATCACATTGATCGAAGTCGTCGATGATGAAGCAGGGCAACAAGGACAAGTGGGGTCACCGATGGATCACTAACCAACCTATACTAAGCGCTTTAGGATAAGGTGTAGGTAACAATAAGGTGTTACAAAAGCGTGTTATGCATCGTAATAGAAGCAATCAAAAATGAGCAAAATCTAATGCAAGCATGAGAGAATGGAATGGGCGATATCGGGATGATCAAAGGGGGCTTGCCGGTTGCTCGGACAAGAAGGGGCCGTCGTCGGCGTAGTCGATCACAAATGCATCGGCGATACGATCTCGGGGTTCACCGGAGAGAAGAGGGGAGAAACAAGAATACATAGCAAGCAAGAGCATAACAGACAACAGCAGAGCTAGACGTGTTCTAACGCTGTGCTACACGCTATCGGCGGAGGGATAACATCCGGGAATGTTTCCCTAGGTTTAGCATTTTCGGACAGATGAAACGGAGGGGAAAAGTTCCATGTTTGCTATGCTAGGGACGTGTGGCGGACGAACGGAGCGCGTTTTCCGATTCATCTCGTCGTTCTGAGCAACTTTCATATAGAAAACTTTTTCATCCGAGTTACGGTTTAAGTTCTATTACTTTCCAAAGTTTTATTAATATTCTGAAATTAATTTTAATACGAAAATAAATGCTAAAATGCTAGGCACACGCAGCACAGTGTACACCAAAGTGTACCCAGTGGCTGACAGGTGGGCGAGGGGGTCCCAGTTGACCAGTCAACATTTGACTGGTCAATAGGGGTGGGGCCCCCTGTCATTGACTGTGCTAATTAACTAAAACAGTTTCATTTAATCTAGTGATTAGGCTAATTAATCCCGAGTTAATTAATTAACTAAATAACTAATTAATTTATTGTTATGTTTTTTTAATTCTGTTTTTTTAACAGGGGCGTGGGGCCCTGCTGGCAGTGGCCCACCTGGCCACTGGAGCGGGTTAGCGGGCATCGGGCGCTGGGGCGTGGGCGCCCGCGAGGAACCGGGCGCGGCGACGCGGGCCGCGGCCGTGGCAGTTGCCGGCGACGGGGAGAGGAGGGGGGCGCAGGGCGCAGTGCGGAGGTGAGCCGGGCGAGCGGCCAGGGAGGCGCACGAGCGCGGACCAGCAGCAGGCGCAGCGGGGCCGCGCGATGGGGTGGCTGGGGCGCGGGCGGCCGTGGGCGCGGCCGGCGGGCAGAGCGGGGCTGCGGGCGCCTGGGCGTGGTCGCCCGCCCGAACGGCCACGGGAGAGGGGACGCGCCAGGTCGCCGGTGTGGCGCCGAAGGTGAGAGAGAAAAATGGGAGGGGAATGGAGTTGTCCTCACCCCCGATGCAGGGGTTCTCCGGCGAGGCTCGATGACGCCGGCGAGGACGCGAGCGACGAGGGACGGTGATGAACGAGGCGGCAGCGGCGACGTCGGCGACGGGGCTTGGGGCGCAGCATCCGGGGCGTCGCTGCGAGGGAGGGCTTCGGAGAGGATGGGTGAGGCGACTCGACACCGAGGACGGGCGCCGGCGTCGAGGAGCGGGGCGGCGCGGTCGCCGGGGTTGCCGCCCCTCGATCTGGATCGGGACGGGGGGCAGAGGAGCGAGGGAAAGATCGAGGGGAGTGGGGGAGATCGTGCGGGGGAGTGGGGGTTCGGGCGGCTGGGGCCAGCTGGGCCACTGGCTGGGCCGAGGTCCAGTTGGCCACGAGGCCCATTTTTTTGTATTTTAGTTTTCTTTTCTTATATGTATTTTATTTCTTTTATGTTTTATTTTGTTTTTAGAGCATTTAGCCATTTTGTAAAAATATGGTTTCTCCACTAATATTACCAAATGATTATTTGCAACAACTTGAACATTTTTGTTTACATGTTTGATAAATTTGAATCCTGACTTTAAACTCAGTTTTGATTTTGAGTTGCGACTTGAACCAAGCGAAGATTAGCAACAATAACAGTGGTGACGTGGCATCATTAGCATGAGATTACTGTAGCATAATTATCCGGGCGTTACAAGGGGAGACGCCACTAGCCTTACAATACCCCACCCTATATAATATTGTGCAACGCAAGGAGGATTACGTGGGCACAGTATTTCAATTGATACCTTTGAATATTTAGTTCAGGCGAGGTTAGTTGGGGAGCGTTGGACTGCTTGGATGCACTTGGTACGGAGATTGATATATGTTTAATTATCCGACCAACCCGATTTGATACACTGGAAGTTGGCTAGAAATGGAGTGTTTACGGTAAAATCTTTTTACATGGATCTAATTAATTCTGAACCAATCCCGAGATCGATACATATTTGGAAGGTTAAGGTTCCATTGCGTATTAAAAAATTTATGTGGTTTGTCCACAAGCAAGTGATCCTCACCAAATATAATTTACTAAAGCGACGGTGGGTAGGCAGTTCACGCTGTTATTTTTGTGGTCATGATGAAACAATACAACACTTATTCATAGATTGCCCTCTCGTGAAATTACTTTGGAGAACGATCCATATAGCCTTTAAAATTAGTCCTCCAGTTAGCATTGAATCGTTATTTGGGACATGGTTAGCTGGGGTTGATCATCTTACTGCGTCTCGTATTTGAATTGCAATATGTGCGCTTGTTTGGGCTATATGGAATTGCAGGAACGATATAATTTTTAACAGATAACATATTTTAACTTTCTTGCAGGTAATTTTCAGAGCTACAACATGGATCTGTACGTGGTCCTTACCCACTCCTACGGACTTCAGAAAGCCATTGGTTACTGGGTGCAACCAGTGGAAAATGGTAGCACGGGGGACTGGGTTCAGGTGACATTGCTTCACGCAGTTACACTGTAACATGCGGCTGTGCATCTACCATTGAAATGAATGCACGCTCAGGCCGTCCCAGATATGGGCTGGATATGAGATGTGCCGGTCAGCCAGAGCGTCTGAAACCGGTTTGAGGTGTTCAGATGGGTCGGGGTTTTTTTACCGGGCCCTCTGCCCGGATGTTTCAAAGGGTTTGAGGCCCCCGACTATAGATGCTCTAAGTATGATTTATTTTTTCAGTTTCTAATGGGTGGATGTGTTGATGAATTGACTGATGCAAGTTTGATCGGTCCAAGTTCTCAATTTCAATGTATAAATATTTTATTTTCTAAATGTAAGTGTTTTTAGATATTTTAATATGGATTAGATACGGAGTAGAATAAGTGAATCTACACTCTGAACTACGTCTACATATATCTGCATGTAGTTCATATTGAAATCTCTAAAAAGAATTATATTTAGGAACTGAGGAAGTAGATTTTTTTTGATTAGTTTGAATTGCTAACTGCATATATCACGTGGTAACTGAGGGGGTAGATTGGTATACGAATGTAGTTTCTACTATTTGGCAAACCGATCGCTGTTTTGCAACTGTCGAATGACTGAAAAAGCCAAGTCCGAATCGTTTTTTCAGTTGGGTCACTGTGAGACGTTAGATTTTGCTTCAATGGTAGATGCACAGCCGCATGTTATAGCATGACTGCGTGAAGCAATGTCACCTGATCCCAGTCTGTGGCACGTGCTATATTCAACCGGTTTGGATGGCGGTCGCATAACACGATAGGAGTCTAGGGAGCTTGTGCTTTATGTTGTCATACGGTTGTAATATTGAGCATTTACATTTTTTTTCTCTTTTGCTCCGCTTGCAAGCTGTAATACCTTTATGACTTTGTGCTACTTTTGAGACTTTTTAATAAGATGGTCGCATTCATCGTTCAGATGCAGAAACTAGGGGCACGCCTCCTTTTCAAAAAAAACACCTGACCAAAAAGGGCAGAAGAGATAATCCACCATCCTCTAGTTGAGGGGGACCTCTTCGAAGTGCTGCCAGAGAGCCTCCTGAGGCTCATGTTAAATTTGTCCGTAGCGCGGCTTAATTCCGAACCTCTGAAGAACAGCAAGTACCGAGAAGTTATTACTACCTCAGTTTGTGCAGACAAGGAGAGGAGCAACCAATCTGGACGGATTAAAAGGACTTCTTTGTGGTCACCACTGTAGGAGAGCCATTACCTACCTGCTACACGACTGGTTACTGAACAGTAATGGCCATATGATCTTCTGACTTGTCATGAAACTTGTCACATCCTGCGATCGACGAATGGCGTGTGATGTGTATTTTCTCAGTAAACCTGCAGGAGATCTCTGCATCATCGTGTTAAGGGAAAACCAAGATAATAAGTACTCGCTCCGTTCATACATATAAGTTGTTCTTACCTTTTTCAGAATCCGATGTATATAGACACATTTTGGTGTTCACTTATTTCAGTTTGTATATATCCATATTATAATATCCTAAACATCTTATAATATGAACGAGGGAGTACTTTTCCCTGAAGAAGAAATAAAAGTCTTTTTTCAGATGAGTCGCTTTTTCTTTTGACAAAAGGGAGGATCACCCTGAATTAATCAGCGAGACGAGACCATCGAGCATAAAAGTTATATACTACTTGAACCTTCGATAGCCCGAGAAAGAGAATGCAAGAACCAACTACACATTGGGGGTTAGATGGGCTCCTTCTTTAGGTCGTCAAGCGGGATGAGGCCTGGGGACCCTATTTCTCCTCTCCTCTTCAGCCTCGCGGTCGACGCCCTTGCAACCATCCTGTACAAAGCTAGGATTTTTTTTTGCAAAATTGTACAAAGTTAGGATAGCCGGCCACCTAATAGGCGTGGTTGGTTACCTGATCCCTGAGGATGGTGTCACCCATCTTCAGTATGCGAATGATACCATGATTATGGTGGAGGGCTCGGACCTTGCCATTGTAAATCTTAAATTCCCCCTTCTATGTTTCGTGGCCATGTCAGGTCTTAAGATCAACTTCGACAAGAGCGAGGTGGTGGTATTGGGATACTTTGAGGCCGAGCAACAGCGGACTGCGGACAACCTGAATTGCAGGTTACCCATCTTTCCCATAGCGTATTTGGGGATGCCGCTGTCTAAGTCGAGTGTTCTGCTAAGTTAGTTTGACCCACTTATGGGGAGGGTTGTGTCTCGTGCAGAACCTTGCTGCGGGCGTTTTACTTCCAAAGAAAGTAAGATGGTCCTCATTGACTCCAAACTCTCTTGCCTCCCCATGTATATGATGGGGTTGTATATCCTTTCAGAGAGGGTTCACAACTCGTTTAATAAAGACCTATCACATTTCTTCTAGCAAGCGACGAACGGCCGTGAAAAATACCTTATGGTAAAGGGTTGACATCTGTATGCCAAAGGACCTGGGAGGGATATGCATCCTTGCTTCTCGTCTCATGAATGCGGCCCTCATGCTACGTTGGGTCTGGCGGATCATTCGAGGGGAGGGGGTTTGTGGTTACAACTTCTTCAAGTATTTGCGGGGTTAGCCACTCCATGCATGTTTGCGCATGAAGAGATCCCAGTTCTGGAAGTCCATCCAACGGATCAAGCAGAAGATCCGCCTAGGGTTATCCTTCTCTATCACCAATGGACAGGGGACTCTATTCTGGCTTTGACCCATGGGTTGGTGGAGTTCCGTTATGTACGGGGTTTCCAAACTTATTTGCCATTTGCACGGATCCGATGGTGTTGGTCTCTACAGCTGCCCACAATGGCCATTGGAACGTCTTGTTCCGACGGTCATTTGGGCAGGTGGAGACTATAGAGTGGGCTAATTTGTGAGCTGCCCTTCCGTCGGTGCTCGTGGATTATCAGGACACTGTATCATGGAGTCTTGCACCTTTGGGTGTTTTCTACGTCGGCTCGGCATATCATGCTTTGTGCCATAGACCGACTATTGCCTGGACACTCCTCTATAGAAAGCACCCTTGCCCTTGAAGATCAATTTTGTGTGGAAATTGTTGAGGGATCGGCTCCCATCTAGGACAAAGGTGCTCATGAGGCACGATCTGGGTAATGGACTGTACCCTCTTTGTGGTATCCCGGAGACGGGGACCCACATCCTACTCTCTTGCATGGTGGCAAGAGTTCTCTGGAGTTTTGACTGTGAGGCTATTGGGCCTGACTGGGAGGACCTAGACCTCGTTGGGTTCCTTCAAAGCAGAGTCAACCAGACCGGTAGGAAGAGGCACCTTTCAGGCTTGTGTTTACGTCCAAAGTTTGGAAGCTGTGACGGCATGTAATAAGATCGTGATTGAGGGGTCTTTCTTAGATGGGCCTTTAATTCGTTCTTCAAATTCCTTGTATTTTTAAAGCACTAGCACCCGTTGTCTAGACAGCGCGACCGCGTGCGTCCGGGACTTATGATGGATGTGTTACATGTCGTGGTTCTAAGTCTGACAGTAGAATAGGGGGATAGGAATGGAGAGGCAAGATCCTAGCTATGGAGTAGTTGTATACGCAAGATGTTTACGAGTTCAGGCCCTTCTCGGAGGAAGTAACAGCCCTACGTCTCGGAGCCCGGAGGCGGTCGACTGTATTATGAGCGTATAAGTTACAGGGGTGCGAACCCTTTACACTGAGGAGGGGGGTGGCTTATATAGAGTCCGCCAGACCCCTCCGGCCCTCAGTTATGCAGGGTTTAAAGTACATTAAGGTCGGGGGTTACTGGTAACGCCCCACATAAAGTGCTATGATGACCATAAAAGCTACTTAATGACCGACCGTTTGTGTGCAGACTGACTTTAGATCTCCTGGTGGTCGAGTGGTTGGCTTCATGGTCGAGTGTCTTCAAGTCCGTCGAGTGGAACCCTTCCGTGTCAACCTGAAAGGTGGTTTCTTCTAGAGATGTCCTTGGGAGGGTATCTTGACACGCCCATGACCCTACCCTAGGTACATGGCTTCATCATTAGCCCCTAATGGATCGAGGTTTGAGTGGGGAAGGAGTTGAACATACTTCCACCCATTTTTGTGTTGCGAGTGTGTCTTGTTCTCGATCAATGAACTTAGGTGACGGCACCAACTTTTTTCAGCCGCTTTGATCCATTCTCTCAGATCCGTCGAGTGAATTTCTTTACTTGGGAACTCCGAATGACAGGGTGGAGGAAATCTTCCGTCGGGCGATTCGCTCATGCGCGGCGGATTTAGCGGGATTCAATTTCGAAGCGAAGCGGGCGGAGGAAGCCGCAGAATCGATGGGATAAGGCAGGACGCCGATCTTGGCATACCTTTTTCGCCACGTATCACGCCATGAGACTGCTATGGATTTGACAGATCGCCTGGCCTCATTGTTGGGGAACGAGTAATTTCAAAAAATTCCTACGCACACGCAAGATCATGGTGATTCATAGCAACGAAAGGGGAGAGTGTTGTCCACGCACTCGAGACCGGAAGCGAAGCGTTAGAACAACGCGGTTGATGTAGTTGTACGCCTTCACGGCCCGACCGATCAACCACGAAACTCGACACCTCCGAAGTTCTAGCACACGCTCAGCTCGATGACGCCCCTCGAACTCCGATCCAGCCGAGTGTCGAGGAGAGTTCCACAAGACGACGGCGCAGGACGATCTTGATGTTCTACCGTCGCAGGCTTCACCTAAGCACTGCTACAATATTATCGAGGAGGACTATGGTGGAGGGGGCACCAGACACGGCTAATAGATCTCAAGGATCAATTGTTGTTGTGTGTCTGGGGTGCCCCCTGCCCCCATATATATAGGAGCAAGGGGGGAGGCAGCCGGCCTATGGAGGAGGCACGCCAAGGGGGGATTCCTACTCCCACCGGGAGTAGGACTCCTCCTTTCCTTGTAGGAGAAGGAAAGAGGAGGAGTAGGACTCCTACTTTCCTTGTTGGAGAAGGAAAGAGGAGGAGAGGGAGAAGGAAAAGTGGGCTGCCCCCTTTGTCAAATTCAGACCAGAGGGTGGGCGCAGGCCTCCTTCCTTTTGGCCTCTCTCCTCTATTCCCGTATGGCCCAATAAAGCCCATATACTCCCCGGCGAATTCCCGTAACTCTCCAAGACTCCAAAAATACCAATCACTCGGAACCTTTCCAAGTCCGAATATAGTCGTCCAATATATCGATCTTTACGTCTCGACCATTTCGAGACTCTCGTCATGTCCCGATCTCATCCGGTACTCGAACTCCTTCGGTACATCAAAACTCATAAACTCATAATATAAGCATCATCGAAACCTTAAGCGTGCACGGACCCTACGGGTTCGAGAACAATGTAGACATGACCGAGACACGTCTCGGTCAATAACCAATAGCGGAACCTGGATGCTCATATTGGCTCCCACATATTCTACGAAGATCTTTATCGGTCAAACTGCATAACAACATCGTTGTTCCCTTTGTCATCGGTATGTTACTTGCCCGAGATTTGATCGTCGGTATCAATACCTAGTTCAATCTCGTTACGGCAAGTCTCTTTAATCGTTCGTAATGCATCATTCCGTAACTAACTCATTAGCTACATTGCTTGCAAGGCTTATAGTGATGTGCATTGCGAGAGGCCAGAGATACCTCTCCGACAATCGGAGTGACAAAACCTAATCTCGAAATACGCCAACCCAACATGTACCTTTGGAGACACCAGTAGTACTCCTTTATAATCACCCGATTACGTTGTGACGTTTGGTAGCACCAAAGTGTTCCTCCGTAAGCGTGAGTTGCTTTATCTCATAGTTACGGGAACATGTATAAGTCATGAAGAAAGCAATAACAACATACTAAGCGATCAAGTGCTAGGCTAACGGAATGGGTCAAGTCAATCACATCATCTCCTAATGATGTGATCCGTTAATCAAATGACAACGCATGTCTATGGCTAGAAACTTAACCATCTTTGATCAACGAGCTAGTCAAGTAGAGGCATACTAGTGACACTGCTTGTCTATGTATTCACACATGTATTATGTTTCCGGTTAATACAATTCTAGCATGAATAATAAACATTTATCATGAAATAAGGAAATAAATAATAACTTTATTATTGCCTCTAGGGCATATTTCCTTCAGTCTCCCACTTGCACTAGGCTCAATAATCTAGTTCGCATCGCCATGTGATTTAACACCAATAGTTCACATCACCATGTGATTAACACCCATAGTTCACATCATCATGTGACCAACACCCAAAAGGTTTACTAGAGTCAATAATCTAGTTCACATCGCTATGTGATTAACACCCAAAGAGTACTAAGGTATGATCATGTTTTGCTCGTGAGAGAAGCTTAGTCAACGGGTCTGTCACATTCAGAGCCGTATGTATTTTGCAAATATTCTATGTCTACAATGCTCTGCATGGAGCTACTCTAGCTAATTGCTCCCGCTTTCAATATGTATCCAGATTGAGACTTAGAGTCATCTGGATCAGTGTAAAAAGCTTGCATCGATGTAACTCTTTACGACGGGCTCTTTTATCACCTCCATAATCGAGAAATATTTCCTTAGTCCTCACTAAGGATGTTCTTGACCAATGTCCAGTGATCTATGAAGGAAATGTGCCCTAGAGGCAATAATAAAGTTATTATTTATTTCCTTATATCATGATAAATGTTTATTATTCATGCTAGAATTGTATTAACCGGAAACATAATACATGTGTGAATACATAGACAAACAGATAGTCACTAGTATGCCTATACTAGACTAGCTCATTAATCAAGATGGTTATGTTTCCTAAACCATAGACATGTGTTGTCATTTGATTAATGGGATCACATCATTAGGAGAATGATGTGATTGACATGACCCATTCCGTTAGCTTAGCACTTGATCGCTTAGTATATTGCTATTGCTTTCTTCATGACCTATACATGTTCCTGTAACTATGAGATTATGCAACTCCGCTTACGGAGGAACACTTTGGTACTACCAAACGTCACAACGTAATCGGGTGATTATAAAGGAGTACTACAGGTGTCTCCAAAGGTACATGTTGGGTTGGCGATTTCGAGATTAGGTTTTGTCACTCCGATTGTCGGAGAGGTATCTCTGGCCTTCTCGGTAATACACATCACATAAGCCTTGCAAGCATTGCAACTAATGAGTTAGTTGTGAGATGATGTATTACGGAACGAGTAAAGAGACTTACCGAACGAGATTGAACTAGGTATTGATACCGACAATCGAATCTCGGGTAAGTAACATACCGATGACAAAGGGATCAACGATGTCGTTATGCGGTTTGACCGATAAAGATCTTCGAGAATATGTAGGAACCAATATGGGCATCCAGGTTCCGCTATTGGTTATTGACCGAGAATGGTTCTAGGTCATGTCTACATAGTTCTCGAACCCGTAGGGTCCGCACGCTTAACGCTTCGATGACAGCTCATTATGAGTTTATAAGTTTTGATGTACCAAGGTTGTTCGAGTCCCGGATGTGATCACAGACATGACGAGGAGTCTCAAATGGTCGAGACATAAAGATTGATATATTGGAAGCCTATGTTTGACTTCTAAAGGTTCCGGATGAAAACGGACGTTATTTCGAACACCGGGGTTACTGAACCCCGGGGGTCAATGGGCCTTGATGGGCCATAAGGAGAAGAGGAAGGGCCGCCAGGGCAGGCAGCGCCCCTCCCCTCTAGTCCGAATAGGACAAGGAGAGGGGGCGGCACCCCTTCCCTCTTCCCCTCCCCAAGTCCTAGTCCAACTAGGAGAGGGGGAGTCCTACTCTCGGTGGGAGTAGGACTCCTCCAGCGCCGCCCCTAGGGCTGGCCGCACTTGCTGCTTTATATATACGGGCAGGGGGCATCCCATGACACACAAGTTGATCTACGGATCGCTCCTTAGCCGTGTGCGGTGCCCCTCCACCATATTCCACTTCGTCATATCGTCATGAGCTTAAGCGAAGCCCGCGCCGGTGAAGTCATATCGTCGCGAGCTTAGGCGAAGCCCTGCGCCGGTGGAGCATCATCATCGCCACCACGCCGTCGGCCGACGAACTCATCCCCGACGCTTTGCTGGATCGGAGCCCGGGATCGCCATCGAGCTGAACGTGTGCTGAACTCGGAGGTGCCGACGCTCGGTACTTGGATCGGTCGGATCGTGAAGACGTCGACTACATCAACCGCGTTGTTATAATGCTTCCGCTTTCGGTCTCACGAGGGTACGTGGACGACACTCTCCCCTCTCGTTGCTATGCCATCACCATGGTCTTGTGTGTGCGAGGAAAAATTTTGAAATTACTACGCTCCCCAACAATGGCATCCGAGCCTGGTTTTATGCGCTGATGTCATATGCACGAGTAGAACACAAGTGAGTTGTGGGCGATATAAGTCATACCGCTTACCAAAGATGTCATACTTTGGTTCGGCGGTATTGTGAGATGAAGCGCCCGACCGACATTACGCCAGACGCTTACGCGAGACTGGTTTCACCGCTCGAGCACTAGTTGCTTAAAGGTGACCGCGGTGTCTGCTTTCTCACTTTAGTTGAACTGAGTGTGGCTACGCCCGGTCCTTGCGAAGGTTAAAACAGCACCAACTTGACAAACTATCGTAGTGGTTTTGATGCGAGGTAAGAACGGTTCTTGCTCAGCCCGTAGCAGCCACGTAAAACTTGCAACAACAAAGTAGAGGACGCCTAACTTGTTTTTGCAGGGCATGTTGTGATGTGATGTGGTCAAGACGTGATGCTATATTGTATGAGATGATCATGTTTTGTAACCGAAGTTATCGGCAATCGGCAGAGAGCCATATGGTTGTCGCTTATTGTATGAAATGCAACGCCATGTAATTGCTTTACTTTATCACTAAGCAAGAGCGATAGTCGAGAAGCAATAGTTGGCGAGACGACAACGATGCTACGATGGAGATCAAGGTGTCGCTACCGGTGACGATGGTGATCATGACGGTGCTTGGCGATGGAGATCACAAGCACAAGATGATGATGACCATATCATATCACTTATATTGATTGCATGTGATGTTTATCCTTTATGCATCTTATCTTGCTTTGATTGACGGTAGCATTATAAGATGATCTCTCACTAAAATTATCAAGAAGTGTTCTCCCGAGTATGCACCGCTATGAAAGTTCTTCGTCCGAGACACCACGTGATGATCGGGTGATAGGCTCTTCGTTCAAATACAACGGTGCAAAACAGTTGCACACGCGAATACTCAAAGTTAAACTTGACGAGCCTAGCATATAACAGATATGGCCTCGAACACGGAGACCGAAAGGTCGAACGTGAATCATATAGTAGATATGATCAACATAGTGATGTTCACCATTGAAACTACTCCATCTCACGTGATGATCGGACATGGTTTAGTTGATTTGGATCACGAATCACTTAGATGACTAGAGAGATGTCTGCCTAAGTGGGAGTTTTAATATGATTAATTAAACTTAAATTTATCATGAACTTAGTACCGATAGTATTTTTGCTTGTCTATGTTTACATCGAGATAGATGGCTCGTCTTTGTTGTTCCGTTGAATTTTAATGCGTTCCTTGAGAAAGCAAAGTTGAAAGATGATGGTAGCAATTACACGGACTGGGTCCGTAATTTGAGGATTATCCTCATTGCTGCATGTAAGAATTACGCCCCGGAAGCACCGCTGGTGCCGAACTGCTGCAGAGCAACGCCGAAGTTGTGAACGTCTGGCGAGCAAAGCTGATGACTACTCTATAGTTCAAGGTGCCATGCTTTACGGCTTAGAACCGGTCTTCAACGACGTTTTGAACGTCATGGAGCATATGAGATGTTCCAGAGTTGAAGTTAATATTTCAAGCAAATGCCCGGATTGAGAGATATGAAGTCTCCAATAAGTTCTATAGCTGCAAGATGGAGGAGAATAGTTCACAAGTGAACATATACTCAAAATGTCCGGGTATAATAATCACTTGATTCAACCTGGAGTTACTCTTCCGGATGATAGTGTCATTGATGAAATTCTCCAATCACGCCACCAAGCTACAAGAGCTTCGTGATGAACTATAATATGCAAGGGATGACCAAAACAATTCCCGAGCTCTTCGCAATGCTAAAAGCATGGAGGTAGAAATCAAGAAAGAGCATCAAGTGTTGATGGTCAACAAGACCACTAGTTTCAAGAAAAGGGCAAAGGAAAGAAGAAGGAACTTCAAAAGAACAGCAAGAAAGTTGCTGCTCAAGAGAAGAAACCCAAGTCTGGACCTAAGCCTAAACCGAGTGTTTTACCGCAAGCAAACGGACATCGAAGCGGAACTGCCCCAAGTATTTGGCGGATAAGAAGGATGGCAAGGTGATCAAAGGTATATGTGATATACATGTTATTGATGTGTACCTTACTAATACTCGCAGATAGTACCGGTATTTGATATCGGTTACATTGCTAATATTTGCAACTCAAACAGAACTACGGATTGCGAAGATTGGCTAAGGACGAGGTGACGATCGCGCGTGGGAAATGGTTCCAAAGTCGATGTGATCGCGGTCGGCACGCTACCTCTACATCTACCATCGGGATTAGTTTTAGACCTAAATAATTGTTATTTGGTGCCGCGTTAAGCATGAACATTATATCTGGATCTTGTTTGATGCGAGACGGTTATTCATTTAAGACAGAGAATAATGGTTGTTCTATTTATATGAATAATATCTTTTATGGTCATGCACCCTTGAAGAATGGTCTATTTTATTGAATCTCGATAGTAGTAATACACATATTCATAGTGTTGAAACCAAAAGATGCAGAGTTGATAATGATAATGCAACTTATTTGTGGCACCGCCGCTTGGGTCATATCGATGTAAAACGCATGAAGAAACTCCATACTTGATGGGCTTCGAATCACTTGATTATGAATCACTTGGTACTTATGAACCGTGCCTCATGGGCAAGATGACTAAAACGCCGCTTCTCCTAACTATGGAGCGAGCAACTGATTTGTTGGAAATCATACATACCGATGTTTGTGGTCCAATGAATGTTGAGGCACGCCATGGTATCGTTATTTTCTCACCTTCACAGATGATTTGAGCAGATATGGGTATATCTACTTAATGAAACACAAATCTGAAACATTTGAAAAGTTCAAAGAATTTCAGAGTGAAGTGGAAAATCATCGTAACAAGAAAATAAAGTTTCTACGATCTGATCGTGGAGGAGAATATTTGAGTTACGAGTTTGGTTTACATTTGAAACAATGTGGAATAGTTTCGCAACTCACGCCACCCGAACACCACGGAGAAATGGTGTGTCCGAACGTCAGAATCGTCGTTTTTTACTTGATATGGTGCGATCTATGATGTCTCTTACTGATTTACCGCTATCGTTTTGGGGATATGCTTTAGAGACGGCCGCATTCACGTTAAATAGGGCACCATCTAAGTCCGCTGAGACGACACCGTATGAACTGTGGTTTGGCAAGAAACCAAAGTTGTCGTTTCTTAAAGTTTGGGGCTGCGATGCTTATGTGAAGAAACTTCAACCAGATAAGCTCGAACCCAAATTGGAGAAATGTGTCTTCATAGGATACCCAAAGGAGACTGTTGGGTACACCTTCTATCACAGATCTGAAGGCAAGATTTTCGTTGCTAAATTCGGATCCTTTCTAGAGAAGGAGTTTCTCTCGAAAGAAGTGAGTGGGAGGAAAGTAGAACTTGATGAGATAATCAGATCTGCTCCCTTATTGGAAGGTAGTTCACCACAAGAAATGGTTCCCGTGACAACTACACCAATTAGTGAGGAAACTAATGATGTTGATCATGAAACTTCAGATCAAGTTGCTACTGAATCAGAGGTGCCTTTCTAGAAAGGAGTTCTCTCGAAAGAAGTGAGTGGGAGGAAAGTAGAACTTGATGAGATAATCATATCTGCTCCCTTATTGAAGGTAGTTCACCACAAGAAATTGTTCTGTGACAACTACACCAATTAGTGAGGAAACTAATGATGTTGATCATGAAACTTGAGATCAAGTTGCTATGAACTTCGAGGTCAACCAGAGTAAAATACGCACTGAGTGGTACGGAAATCCTATTCGAAGTCATGTTACTTGACCATGGCGAACCTACAAACTATGAAGAAGCGATGGTGAGCCCAGATTCGCGAAATGGCTGGAAGCCATGAAATCTGAGATGGGATCCATGTATGAGAACAAAGTATGGACTTTGGTTGACTTGAACGATGATCGGCAAGCCATTGAGAATAAATGGATCTTTAAGAAGAAGACCGACGATGGTAATGTAACTGTCTACAAAGCTCGACTTGTTGCGAAAGGTTTTCGACAAGTTCAAGGGGTTGACTACGAAGAGACTTTCTCACCCGTGGCGATGCTTAAGTCTGTCCGAATCATGTTAGCAATTGCCGCATTTTATGATTATGAAATTTGGCAAATGGATGTAAAACTGCATTCTTGAATGGATTTCTAGAAGAAGAGTTGTATATGATGCAACCAGAAGGTTTTGTTGATCCAAAGGGTGCTAACAAAGTGTGCAAGCTCCAATGATCAATTTATGGTCAGTGCAAGCCTCTCGAGTTGGAATAAACGCTTTGATAGTGTGATCAAAGATATGGTTTTATATGCACTTTTGGAGAAGCTCAGATTTACAAGAAAGTGAGTGGGAGCTCAGAGCATTTCGATATTATATGTGGATGACATATTATTGATTGGAAATGATATAGAATTTCTGGATAGCATAAAAGGATACTTGAATAAAAGTTTTTCAATGAAAGACCTCGGTGAAGCTGCTTACATATTGGGCATCAAGATCTATAGAGATAGATCAAGACGCTTAATTGACTTTCACAAAGCACATACCTTGATAAAGTTTTGAAAAGTTCAAAATGGATCGAGCAAAGAAAGGTTTTTACCAGACATAAGGTGTAAGATTGAGTCGACTCAATGCCCGACCACAGCAGAAGATAGAGAGAAATGAAAGATGTTCCTTATGCTTCAGCCATAGGCTCTATCATGTATGCAATGCTGTGTACCAGACTGACGATGCTTAGCAATAAGCTTGGCAGGAAGGTACCAAAGTAATCCAGAGTGGATCATCGGACAGCGGTCAAGAACATCCCAAATACCGAAAAGGACTAAGGATATGTTTCTCGATATGGAGGTGACAAAGAGCTAGTCGTAAATGGTTACGCCGATGTAAGCTTTGACACTGATCCGGACGATTCTAAATCGCAAACCGGATACGTGTTTTTATTAAACGGTGGAGCTGCCGGTTGGTGCAGTTCTAAACAAAGCGTCGTGGCGGGATCTATATGTGAAGCGGAGTACATAGCTGCTTCGAAGCAGCAAATGAAGGAGTCTCGATGAAAGAGTTCATTTCCGATCTAGGTGTCATACCTAGTGCATCGGGACCAATGAAGATCTTCTGTGACAATCTTGTGCAATTGCCTTGGCAAAGGAATCCAGATTTCACAAGAGGACCAAGCATATCAAGAGACGCTTCAATTCCATTCGGGACCAAGTCCAAGTGGGAGACATAGAGATTTGCAAAATACATACGGATCTGAATGTTGCGCACCCGCTGACTAAGCCTCTTCCACGAGCAAAACATGATCAGCACCAAGACTCCATGGGTGTTAGAATCATTATTGTGTAATCTAGATTATTGACTCTAGTGCAAGTGGGAGATCAAGGAAATATGCCCTAGAGGCAATAATAAAGTTATTATTTATTTCCTTATATCATGATAAATGTTTATTATTCATGCTAGAATTGTATTAACCGGAAACATAATACATGTGTGAATACATAGACAAACAGATAGTCACTAGTATGCCTCTACTGGACTAGCTCATTAATCAAAGATGGTTATGTTTCCTAAACCATAGACATGTGTTGTCATTTGATTAATGGGATCACATCATTAGGAGAATGATGTGATTGACATGACCCATTCCGTTAGCTTAGCACTTGATCGCTTAGTATATTGCTATTGCTTTCTTCATGACCTATACATGTTCCTGTAACTATGAGATTATGCAACTCCTGCCACGGACACTTTGGTACTACCAAACGTCACAACGAATCGGGTGATTATAAAGGAGTACTACAGGTGTCTCCAAAGGTACATGTTGGGTTGGCGTATTTGAGATTAGGTTTTGTCACTCCGATTGTCGGAGAGGTATCTCTGGGCCTTCTCGGTAATACACATCACATAAGCCTTGCAAGCATTGCAACTAATGAGTTAGTTGTGAGATGATGTATTACGGAACGAGTAAAGAGACTTACAGTAACGAGATTGAACTAGGTATTGGATACCGACGATCGAATCTCGGGTAAGTAACATACCGATGACAAAGGGAACAACGATGTCGTTATGCGGTTTGACCGATAAAGATCTTCAGAGAATATGTAGGAACCAATATGGGCATCCAGGTTCCGCTATTGGTTATTGACCGAGAATGGTTCTAGGTCATGTCTACATAGTTCTCGAACCCGTAGGGTCCGCACGCTTAACGCTTCGATGACAGCTCATTATGAGTTTATAAGTTTTGATGTACCAAGGTTGTTCGAGTCCCTGATGTGATCACGGACATGACGAGGAGTCTCAAATGGTCGAGACATAAAGATTGATATATTGGAAGCCTATGTTTGACTTCTGGAAGGTTCCGATGAAAACAGGGCGTTATCGGAACACCGGGTTACGGAACCCCGGGGGTCAATGGGCCTTGATGGGCCATAAGGGAGAAGAGGAATGGCCGGCCAGGGCAGGCTGCGCGCCCCCCTCCCCCTCTAGTCCAAATAGGACAAGGAGATGGGGGCGCCTTCCTCTTCCCCTCCCCAAGTCCTAGTCCAACTAGGAGAAGGGGGGGTCCTACTCCCGGTGGGAGTAGGACTCTCCAGCCCCCCTAGGGCTGGCCGCACCCCCCCCCTTGCTCCTTTATATACGGGGGCAGGGGGCACCCCATGACACACAAGTTGATCTACGGATCGCTCCTTAGCCGTGTCAGCGGTGCCCCCTCCACCATATTCCACTTCGGTCATATCGTCATGAGCTTAGGCGAAGCCCTCGCGCCGGTGAAGTCATATCGTCGCGAGCTTAGGCGAAGCCCTGCGTCGGTGGAGCATCATCATCGCCACCACGCCGTCGTCTTGACGGAACTCATCCCCGACGCTTTGCTGGATCGGAGCCCGGGATCGCCATCGAGCTGAACGTGTCTGAACTCGGAGGTGCCGTGACGCTCGGTACTTGGATCGTTCGGATCGTGAAGACGTCGACTACATCAACAGCGTTGTTATAACGCTTCGCTTTCGTTCTCGAGGGTACGTGGACAGACACTCTCCCCTCTCGTTGCTATGCCATCACCATGGTCTTGTGTGTGCGTATGAAATTTTTTGAAATTACTACGTTCCCCAACAATCTACTCCTAGATCACTATTGTACTCCCTTGCCAAATTCAGAGCAAGGTATACAATAGGTCTGGTACATAGCATAGCATACTTTATAGAACCTATGATTGAGGCATAGGGAATGACTTTCATTCTCTTTTCTATTTTCTGCCGTGGTCAGGATTTGAGTCTTACTCAATTTCACACCTTTGCAACACAGGCAAGAACTATTCTTTGACTGTTCCATTTTGAACTACTTCAAAATCTTGACAAGGTATGTACTTATTGAAAAAAACTTATCAAGCGTCTTGATCTATCTCAATAGATCTTGATGCTCATTATGTAAGTAGCTTTACTTGAGGTCTTTCTTTAAAGAACTCCTTTCAAATACTCCTTTATGCTTTCGTAAAAATTCTACATCATTTCGATCAACAATATGTTACTCACATATATCTATTAGAAAGGCGGTAGTGCTCCCACTCACTTTATTGTAAATACAGGCTTCACCACAAGTCTGTATAAAACTATATGCTTTGATCAACTTATCAAAGCGTGTATTCCAACTCTGAGATTCTTGCACCAGTCCATAGATGGATCGCTGGAGCTTGTACATTTTGCTAGCTCCTTTAGGATTGACAAAACCTTCTGGTTGCATCATATACAACTCTTCTTTAATAAATCCATTAAAGAATGTTGTTTTGACATCCATTTTCCAGATTTCATAAAATGTGGCAATTGCTAACATGATTCGGACAGACTTAAGCATCGCTACAGTTGAGAAAATCTCATTGTAGTCAACACCTTGAACTTGTCGAAAACCTTTTTGTGACAAGTCGAGCTTTGTAGATAGTAACACTAATATCGTGTCCGTCTTCCTCTTGAAGATCCGCTTATTTAACATGGCTTGCTGATCATCGAGCAAGTCAATCAAAGTCCATACTTTGTTCTCATACATGGATCCTATCTCAGATTTCATGGCCTCAAGCCATTTCGCGAATCTGGGCTCATCATCGCTTCCTCATAGTTCGTGGGTTCATCATGGTCTAGTAACATGACTTCCGAACATGATTACCGTACCACTCTGTGCGGATCTTACTCTGGAAAACCCACGAGGTTTGGTAGCAACTTGATCTGAAGTTTCATGATCATCATCATTAACTTCCTCACTAATTGGTGTAGGAATCACTTTGGAACTGATTTACGTGATGAACTACTTTCCAATAAGGGAGAAGGTACAATTACCTCATCAAGTTCTACTTTCCTCCCACTCACTTCTTTCCAGAGAAACTTCTTCTCTAGAAAGGATCCATCTTAGCAACGAATAACTTGCCTTCGGATCTGTGATAGAAGGTGTACCCAATAGTTACCTTTGGGTATTCTATGAAGACGCACTTTTCCGATTTGGGTTCGAGCTTATCAGGTTGAAACCTTTTCATATAAGCATCGCAACTCCAAACTTTAAGAAATGATAGCTTAGGTTTACTGTTAAACCATAGTTCATACGGTGTCGTCTCAACGGATTTAGATGGTGCCCTATTAAACGTGAATGCAGCTGTCTCTAATGCATAACCCCAAAACGATAGTGGTAAATCGGTAAGAAACATCATAGATTGCACTATATCCAATAAAGTACGGTTATGACGTTCGGACACACCATTATGATGTGGTGTTCCAGGTGGCGTGAGTAGTGAAACTATTTCACATTGTTTTAACTGAAGACCAAACTCGTAACTCAAATACTCTTCTCCACGATCAGATCATAGAAACTTTATTTTCTTGTTACGATGATTTTCAACTTCTCTCTGAAATTCTTTGAACTTTTCAAATGTTTTATGCTTCATTAAGTAGATATACCCATATCTGCTCAAATCATCTGTGAAGATCAGAAAATAATGATACTTGTCGCAAGCCTTAATATTCATCGGATCACATACATCAGTATGTATGATTTCCAACAAATCTGTTGCTCGCTCCATTGTTCCGGAGAACGGAGTCTTAGTCATCTTGCCCATGAGGCATGGTTCGCAAGCATCAAGTGATTCATAATCAAGTGATTCCAAAAGTCCATTAGCATGGAGTTTCTTCATGCGCTTTACACCAATATGACCTAAGCGGCAATTACCACAAACAAGTTGCACTATCATTATTAACTTTGCATCTTTTGGTTTCAATATTATGAATATGTGTATCACTACGATCGAGATCCAACGAACCATTTTCATTGGGTGTGTAACCATATAAGGTTTTATTCATGTAAATAGAACAACAATTTATTCTCTTACTTAAATGAATAACCGTATTGCAATAAACATGATCAAATCATATTCATGCTCAACGCAAACACCAAATAACACTTATTTAGGTTCAACATTAATCCCGAAAGTATAGGGAGTGTGCGATGATGATCATATCAATCCTGGAACCACTTCCAACACACATCGTTACTTCACCCTTAACTAGTCTTTGTTCATTCTCGCAACTCCGCTTGAGTTACTACTCTTAGCAACCAACCAGTATCAAATACCGAGGGTTACTACTAACACTAGTAAAATACACATCAATAATCTGTATATCAAATATACCTTTGTTCACTTTGCCATCCTTCTTATCCGCCAAATACTTGGGGCAGTTCCGCTTCTAGTGACCAGTCCCTTTGCAGTAGAAGCACTCAGTCTCAGGCTTAGGTCCAGACTTGGGCTTCTTCACTTGAGCAGCAACTTGCTTGTCGTTCTTCTTGAAGTTCCCCTTCCTCCCTTTGCCCTTTTCTTGAAACTAGTGGTCTTGTCAACTATCAACACTTGATGTTTTTCTTGATTTCTACCTTCATCGATTTCAGCATCACGAAGAGCTTGGGAATCGTTTCCGTTATCCCTTGCATATTATAGTTCATTACGAAGTTCTACTAACTTGGTGATGGTGGCTAGAGAATTTTGTCAATCACTATCTTATCTGGAAGATTAACTCCCACTTGATTCAAGCGATTGTAGTACCCAGACAATCTGAGCACATGCTCACTTCTTGAGCTATTCTCCTCCATCTTTTAGCTATAGAACTTGTTGGAGACTTCATATCTCTCAACTCGGGTATTTGCTTGAAATATTAACTTCAACTCCTGGAACATCTCATATGGTCCATGACGTTCAAAACTTCTTTGAAGTCCCGATTCTAAGCCGTTAAGCATGGTGCACTAAACTATCAAGTAGTCATCATATTGAGCTTGCCAAATGTTCATAACGTCTGCATCTGCTCCTGCAATAGGTTTGTCACCTAGCGGTGCATCAAGGACATAATTTTTCTCAGGCAGCAATGAGGATAAACCTCGATCACGGATCCAATCCGCATCATTGCTACTAACATTTTTCAATACAATTTTCTAGGAACACATATAAAAACATAGGAAGCATAAACATAGGGAAGCAACAACGCGAGCTATTGATCTACAACATAATTTGCAAAATACTACCAGGACTAAGTTCATGATAAATTAAAATTCAATTAATCATATTACTTAAGAACTCCCACTTAGATAGACATCCCTTTAATCTTCTAAGTGATCACGTGATCCATATCAACTAAACCATGTCCGATCATCACGTGAGATGGAGTAGTTTCAATGGTGAACATCACTATGTTGATCATATCTACTATATGATTCATGCTCGACCTTTCGGTCTCCGTGTTCTGAGGCCATATCTGTTATATGCTAGGCTCACCAAGTTTAACCTTAGTATTCCGCGTGTGCAACTGTTTTGCACCCGTTGTATTTGAACGTAGAGCCTATCACACCCGATCATCATGTGGTGTATCAGCACGAAGAACTTTCGCAACGGTGCATACTCAGGGAGAACACTTATACCTTGATAATTTAGTGAGAGATCATCTTATAAAGTTACCGCCGAACTAAGCAAAATAAGATGTATAAAAGATAAACATCACATGCAATCAAAATATGTGACATGATATGGCCATCATCATCTTGTGCCTTTGATCTCCATCTCCAAAGCATCGTCATGATTTCCATCGTCACCGGCATGACACCATGATCTCCATCATCTTGATCTATATCAATGTGTCATCACATGGTCGACGCCAACTATTGCTCTTGCAACTATTGCTATCGACAGCGATAAAGTAAAGCAATTATTTGGCGCTTGCATCTTATGCAATAAAGAGACAACCATAAGGCTTCGCCATTGCCGATAACTTCAACAAAACATGATCATCTCATACAACAACTTATATCTCATCACGCCTTGACCATATCACATCACAACATGCCCTGCAAAAACAAGTTAGACGTCCTCTACTTTGTTGTTGCAAGTTTTACGTGGCTGCTACGGGCTTAGCAAGAACCGTTCTTACCTACGCATCAAAACCACAATGATAGTTTATCAAGTTGGTGTTGTTTTAACCTTCGCAAGGACCGGGCGTAGCTACACTCAGTTCAACTAAAGTTGGAGAAGTCGACACCGCTAGTCACCTGTGTGCAAAGCACGGCGGTAAAACCAGTCTCGCGTAAGTGTACGCGTAATGTCGGTCCGGGCCGCTTCATCCAACAATAACGCCGAACCAAAGTATGACATGCTGTGTAACGCCCCCGATGCGGCTATATCTCCCACGTGTCGAGGCACGACTTAGAGGCATAACCGCATTGAAAGCAATGTCGCAAGTGAGGTAATCTTCACACAACCCATGTAATAATTAAGGGAAAGATACATAGTTGGCTTACAATCGCCACGCCACACAACATAATTAAACATACATCATTCGTAGTACACTCAAGGTCCGACTACGGAACCAAAATAAAGAAGATACCCCAAATGCCAACACAGATCCCGAATCGTCCCAACCGGGCACCACTATCGATCATCTGAAACGACATAGTAACGACCACGTTCCTCGTCGAACTCCCACTTGAGCTCGGTGGAATCATCTGCACCGCCTCATCGGAACCTCGCAACTGTTTTGAAGTATCTGTGAGTCACGGGACTCAAAGCAATCTCACACCAGCGAGATCAAGACTATTTAAGCTTTAGGAGGACATAGTATTAAAGTGGAGCTGCAGCAGCGACTAGCATATATGGTGGCTACTTCGCCAAAGAGAGCGAGAAGAGAAGCAAAGCACGGTCGTGAAACTAGTAGTGATCAAGAAGTGATCCCGAACTACTTACGCCGACATAACTCCAACACTGTGTTCACTTCCCTGACTCCGCGAGAAGAGACCATCACGGTAACACACGCGGTTGAGGTGTATTTTAATTAAGGTCATCTTTGGGTTATCTACAACCGACATTAACAAATTCCCATCTGCCTCATAACCGCTGGCACGGCTTTGAAAGATATTACCTGCGCAGGTGTCCCAACTTAGCCCATTATAAGCTCTCACGGTCAACGAAGGATTATTCCTTCTACCGAAGACCCGATCAATCTCGAATCCCGGACTACAAGACATTTCGACAGAATAAAACAAGACCAGCAAAGCCGCCGATTGTGCCGACAAATCCCGATAGGAGCTGCACATATCTCGTTCTCGTGGCACATCCGGATGAACACTACGACGGACAGCAACCGAAGATGCCCCAAGTTGCCTCGTGGTGGCACCGCAAGTGGTTCTAGTTTGGACCAACACTCGAGAGGAGCATTGGCCCGGGGTTTAAAATAAGATGACCCTCGGCTCGCGAAAACCCGGGGAAAAGGCTTAGGTGGCAAATGGTAAAACCAAAGTTGGGCCTTGCCGGCGAGTCTTATTCAAAGCGAACTGTCTAGGGGTCCCATAAATCACCCAACCGTAAGGAACGCAAAATCAAGGAACATAACACCGGTATGACGGAAACTAGGGTGGCAAGAGTGGAACAAAACACCAGGCATAAGGCCGAGCCTTCCACCCTTTACCAAGTATATAGATGTGTTAAACATAGCAGATATATTTATATATTGCGATAGCCCCAACAAGTAAACATGTTCCAAAGAGGAACAACATCTCCATGTTCCAACAAGGAACAAACCTCAGCTTCACCTGCAACTAACAACGCTATAAGAGGGCTGAGCAAAGCGGTAACATAGCCAATCAACGGTTTGCTAGGAAAGGATGGTTAGGGGCTGACATGGCAATATGGGTGGCATGACATAGCAAGTGGTAGGCATCGCAGCATAGGCATAGCAAAAGAGCGAGCAACTAGCATAACAAAGATAGAAGTGATTTCGAGGGTATGGTCATCTTGCTCGCAATGTTCTCGAGTTGTCGAAAGCTTGATCCTCGGCGTTCTCAACAGGTTCCTCGCTCACGTACTCGCCTCCGGCTCTACCCAAAGCAACAACACAAACAAGGAGCCACAATAAATCACGGTGCAATGCACAATCAACAAGATGCAAAACATGACATGATATGCATGGAAGTGATATGCAATGCGTGAGTGCGCTCCGGAAGGTGAATGGAAAACCAGGCATCATCTTGGCAAACCAAGCATGCCATCGGAAAGATGAGATGATTTCGTTAGAAATCGATATAGAGATCACCGAAACGGATGCACGGATTGGACAAGACGGCAAAACAAGATTGGTGAGAAACCTACATAACAGCATGAAGAAACCAAGCCATGCATGTGTGCAAACTACATCATAGCACAAGTCAAATAAATATGCACAAGAAAGACAACACCTAAACATGATGCAATAAGACATGATCACAAACTTGCTCAAATGCAGTTGTGTTTCTGAGAATTCTGCGAATTTAGGAGGAGACGGTCAGTGGAGACAAGCTTGGACCCCATTAACTCTCTGTGAAGGATGAAGCCGCTATGAGCGATGCTCCATGGAGTCTCGTGTTCTTTGGTGTGGTGGACTACCTCGCTCGATTGAAGGTTGCGGTGTCGAATCGACCACGACACTCTGGCGAGGCGAGGCATCAAAATGACCTCGAGTCTTTAATGGCTTCGGCGAATAACGTTCAAGTCAAGTGCGAGAATGGAAAAAGTCTTACATCGGTGTGGTGCCGATGTAGCTCTGTCACTGGTCGTGTTCCTTTGCAGGGGCAGCGTGAGGACAAGTGGCATCCATCAAAGTGGCCAATACCAAAACCACGACTTCCAATCTTTCATACGGACTTTCATTCTGCAGCCACGGATTAGTGGCAGATCGACTGGACCAGTTTATCGCGCCTTCGAGTCCTCCACGAGGAATAAAAACATCTATGCCGTCTTAAATTTGCCTCGGAATGCAGTGGTTTTATAACGATAAACTTTACAGGGCTTGGCGCTTTGAGTACTTTCGATCCGTGCGATTGTTATGAACTTGGCTTATCGTTGAATGTGCTTTCATTTGCCTTGGCGAACTTTGTTCTTCACTCGGAATATACCTCGGTGCTTGGCAGGCTACGGTGGAAAATCGATCGACCTGCACTTCATCGTTCTTGCGGTAGGGATGGAGCACAGTTCGATCGACCTCGTCCTTGCGGATCGGGATGGAAGCGCCGTTGTACTTGTGGCGCAGCTCGAGAAGGAGAAGGTAGCGATCGACCTGCACCTCGTCGTCCTTGTGGATCGGAATGGATTTCATACTTAGCGAGTACTCGGGACTGCAGCTAAGCCTCAGAGTGGGAGGGTTGCTCTCACTCGGTAGGATTTTTTAAATACTTAGGCGATCTTGGACTGCAGCTAAGCCCCACGGTGGGAGGTTTGCTCTCCACTCGGTGGGATTTTTAAATACTTAGTGATCTTGGACTGCAGCTAAGCCCCAGTGGGAGGTTGCTCTCCACTCGGTGGGATTTTTAAATACTTAGGCGAGTAATGGACTGCAGCTAAGCCCAGTGGGAGGTTGCTCTCCACCAGTGGGATTTTTAAATACTTAGCGATCTTGGACTTGCAGCTAAGCCCCAGTGGGAGGTTGCTCTCCACTCGGTGGGACTTTAAAATACTTAGTGAGTCTTGGACTGCAGCTAAGCCCCCGAGTGGGAGGTTGCTCTCCACTCGGTGGGATTACTAAATGCTTGGCGATCTTGGACTGCAGCTAAGCCCCAGTGGGAGGTTGCTCTCCACTCGGTGGGATTACTAAATACTTAGGCGAGTCTTGGACTGCAGCTAAGCCCAGAGTGGGAGGTTTGCTCTCCACATGATGGGATTTTTGTGGTGTAGCTCGAAGGAGAGACTGTGATCGACCTGCACCTCGTAGATCCTTACCAAGCGCACATTGTATTAAATACTTGGGCAGTCTTGGACTGCAGCTAAGCCTCGAGGTGGGAGGCTGGCTCACCACCGGTGGGATTTTAAACACTTAGGCGAGTACTTGGTGCAGCTAAGCCTCAAGTGGTAGGCTGGCTGACCACTGGTAGGATTTTAAACACTTGGCGAGTGCTTGGACTGCAGCTAAGCCCAGTGGGAGGCTGGCTCACCTCGATGGGATTTTCAAGTACTTAGGTGAAGCAGTTCAGGCTAAGCCCCGAGTGGGAGGCTGGCTCACCACTTTCAGTGAGGATTTTTTACAAACTTAGTGAAGCAGTTCGCAGCTAAGCTCCTGCTGGGGTTTCTCATGTAAATAAAAGTAATAACAATCAGGAAAATTATAACATTCTTGTCTTGATAAACAAACTACAGAGGTACTTTGATGGCGATGAAGGGCCTTCCCAAGTAGGAGCAAGTTTGTGTGGCTACCTGGATCCACGAGGAGACCAAGTCTCCTTCTTGAAAGGCTCGACTCTTCACATTTCGGCATGGAATGGCTTGCAGTCTTGCGATAAATAGTCGGATCGGAGCCATCTCTCTTTCCTCTTCTAGGAGGTCATTGCGTCTCTTGGGCTTGATACCTTCATCTTGAATAGAGTTGACTCGGGGTGCATTGTGAAGCAAGTCACTTTCGGCGAGCAACCGGCTCCATATACGAAAGAATGGAGTTCGTCCGGTTGACCCGATTAGGTGTGGTCCTCAATCCCCAAAGAACTGATGGAAGTTAAATGCGACCCATGCACTTGGCGTGCTTGAGATCGCGCATCGTCGGGGTTTCAGCCCTTTGAGGATTAGACCATTTGCTCGTTCCGCTTGTCCATTCATTGAGGGTGAGCAATGAGCGTAATCGACTTCGCGTGCCTTGAGGCGCATGTTGGAAATATGCCTAGAGAATAATAAAAGGATTATTATTATATTTCAATGATATAGAACTCTTGGACAGCACTAAGGCCTACTTGAATAAAAGTTTTTCAATGAAGGACCTTGCCATGGCCTTACGAAAGACTCCCGAACTTGGAGTAAAGATGCTGCCGCAGTGCAGAAGAGATCACTTGTGGAATGCCGTGCAAGGAGACAATCAGGAGGTGTATAGCTCTGCCAAGCTGAGCTGCGATGATGGATTCTTTGATAGGAAGAAAATGAGCCACTTTAGTAAGCTTGTCAATGACAGCGAAGATAGCATCATTTCCACGCTTGGACTTTGGAAAGCCGTCCACGAAGTCCATTTCAATGTGATCAAACTTCCATTCAGGGAATAGCAAGAGGTTGAAGGAGACCAGCTGGTCTTTGGTGTTCTGCTTTCACTCTTCTGCGAGACATCACACTCATTCACGAATTGAGCAATTTCTCGCTTCATTCGAGTCCACCAATATATTGCTTGAGGTCATGGTACATCTTCGTACTTCGGGATGAATGGATAGAAGCGAATTGTGAGCCTCGTTCATAATGACTTTCTCGAGATCACCCTTAGGAACCACAATCCGGTCCTCAAAAGAGCAGTGTCTTTGTCATCAACGGAAGCACTTGTACTTGAAATGCCCTTGTCGATACCACGTTTCACTTTCTTCACCATGGTATCCAGAAGTTGAGCCTCACGAATCTGATCTTCCAAAGTAGGAGAGACTATGAGGTTGGCAAGAAAGCCTTGAGGAACAACGAAGATTCAGCTTGCGGAAAGATTCACACGAGATCCGGTGAAAAGGCTTGAGGATTAGGCTGTTGCGATAAGCTTTCTGCTCAAAGCGTCTGCAATGACATTAGCTTTGCGGAGTATACTCAATACTTGGGTTGTACTCTTGAATCATTTCGACCCATCAGAGTGCACGAGGTTGAGGTTAGGCTGAGTGAAGATGTACTTGAGACTCTTGTGATCGGTGAAAATGTCCACTTTCCTTCCCAACAAGAGATGTCTCCACGTAATCAATGCATGAACAAGCTGCCGCCAACTCAAGATCGTGAGTGGGGTAGTTCTTCTCGTTAGGCTTCAAGCTGGCGAGAGGTATAAGCCACAACTCTCTTCTCTTGCATTAACACAGCACGAGACCTTGAAGAGAAGCATCACGAGAAAACTTCATGGCTTGGATTCATCGGGGAGAGTCGAGCAGGAGCTGTGACGAGTTTCTCTTTGAGGGTATTGAAAGCAACGTCACACTCGGGAGACGGACATACTTCACATGCTTACGGAGAAGGTTGGAAAGAGGCTTTGCAATCTTGGAGAAATTCTCAGAATCTTGACAATAACTTGCAAGACCAAGAAAGCTGCGGAGCTGCTTGACATTGAGGAGGTTCCCAATTCACAATTGCGGACACCTTCTCGGGATCAACAGCGATACCCTTGGCAGAGATGATATGACCAAGATAAAGCACTTCATCAAGCCAGAATTCACATTTGGAGAACTTAGCATAGAATTGGTACTCTCAGAGCTTGTCTAGCACCAATCGCAAATGTTTGGCATGATCCTTCTTATTCTTGGAAGACCAAAATATCATCAAGATAGACCAAGGCAGATTCATTGGTGTAGGGTTGAATATGAAGTTCATCATCAGAGAAAGTTGGAGGAGCATTGGCGAGGCGAAAGACATGACGGTATATTCATAAGAACCAAAGCATTACGAATCTTTGTCTTGGGAATATCTTGTTCACGAATCACGAATCGATGATACCCCATCTGAAGGTCAAGCTTAGAGAACAACTTTAGCACCTTTGAGTTGCTCGAAAAGCTCATTGATGTTGGGAAGTGGATACTTGTTCTTGATTGTCTTCTTATTCAATGGGCGATGTCGGCCTAAAGTCGGTCGAGCCATCCTTCTTCGGACAAAAGAACACCACAACCCCAAGGAGATGAACTCGGTGCGATCAAACCCAGACGCTCTTGTTCATCGAGCTGCTTCTTCAATTCCCTCAGCTCATCAGGTCCAAGCTTGTATGGGCGCTTGCAAAGCGGGTTCGATGCCAGGCTCAAGATCGATACGAACTCAAGCGGCGATGAGGAGGCATACAGGAAGCTCTTACGGAAAGACATCTTGGTACTCACAAGCATTGGAATCGAGAGATGGCATTCAATTAGCCCTTCTCATTGAGAGAAAACAACCCGAATAGTTTCATCACGAGAGGCATAGATGATCACATCATTAGAAGAGTGAGTCAATTGAATTTCCACAGCAGCACAATCAAGCTGAGCTTTGTCTTGATAAAGCCGATCCATTCGAGAATAAGATCAATATCCGAGTCACCAAGAACCCTTGGTTTAGAAAGAAATCTATAATCACCCATCTTGATAGAAACATCGGGACATAAACATTAGATGTCATTTGCTTGCCGGGGACACAATCTTCAGCGGAATAGGAATCTTTTCCGTCACAAATTCATGCTTGGCAACAAAAGGTCTGAAATGAAAAGCGATGCACGTATCAAATAAGACTTTAGCGGGAATATCATTAAAGAGATTACCCATTAGCACATCTGAAGAATCCTCTGCTGAGCTGCATTCATCATATTGACCTTGGCATACTTGGGATTGTGCTTGACCCTTTGCATTCTTGGAAGATTTCACGGGAGGAGGAGGCGGAAGGCGCCTCTGGTTGGCTACTTGTTAGCATAGTGACCCTTCTGCGACACTTGTTGCAAGTGACCTCGAGGCGGCGGACGGTGGTAAGAGCACTTGACCTTGGAGCTTGAGAATTAGACTTGTTACGATAGCTTGGGTTGGGTGGGTGGGAAGATCCACGGCCACCTGAGTTCTTCTGGCTGGTAAAGTGGCCGGAGCGGAGGAGGCGGATAAAACTTCTGCTTGGCTGCCACTTGAGAGGCGAGGAGGACTGAGCTGCATCCTGATTCTCTTCTTAGAAGCCTCGCATTTGAGCTGTCTGCTTCTTGCTTGAGTGCCATGTTGTAGAAATCATCATACTTATCTGGCTCAAACAGCACAAGAGGTAATTGCAGATCTTCTCTCGGACCACCCTGAGCGATAGATCATACTCCTTTCATCAGGTACATCTTGCTTAGCAAAAGCAGCGAGCTTCAGGCTGGATATTGTATTGATAGACAGACAAGGTGCCACTGCTTGAGATTGCGGAACTCCTCACGCTTGCTCTCAACAACACTCTTGAATGTGATGAGCTCGGAAATCACGGCGGAACTCATCGAGTAATGACCGACCTCCTCTGGAATCTTTGTATTCTTTGGAACCACTCGGCAGCTTGATCCTTGAGTTGAAGCGATGCAAACTTGACAAAGTCCTCGGTCGACATTACTACAGATCAAAGTGCTTGCAGATATCCACTAACCAATCATCGTGTCTGTGGCCTCAACCTGGCGAAAGACTTGGCTGATTAGCGAGGCGGCGGCAGGAAGTAGCAAAGTGTGGCTGATTGTTGCCTTGACCTTGATTGCCTTGATTGCCTTGATTGCCTTGCCCTGATGCGTTCTTGCAAGAGCTGCAAAATCATCGAGCATTGGCATTGGTGGCTGCCATGATAGCTTGCCGAGCCTCTGAAGGCGGAGGTGGAGGTGGAGGTGGAGGATTCGTGATCCCCATCATTGCGATCCGGATTCAGAGGCGTTGGCGGAGCCATCTGAAGAGGTGACATCCGTTAGTCCTTTGATAGACAAAAGATAAGTAGAATCAACGGATAGAAATTGCAACATATAGTCTTCACAATAAACATTGAACAAGAATGAGCGAATGAATTCCAAAGTTAATCATCACACATCCATTAAGGTGAAAGCCACTTAGATAAAGATATGGAAACAACATCTGACTGAGAAACAAATCGAATATCTGGCTGAAAACAAAGGGTTGGCTTCTAGAATGAGCGGAACAAACACATGATAGAATTTCTCCCAAAGTGTTAGTGGTGGGGCCCTACGGACCTGACGTATAGCGAACGTCACGAATGACTAACAAGGCGTCCCGAATCAGCATAGCCAAGGATTCTTTAAGGCGTCTCGCGACCACTTGTCATCGACCGTGAATGGGCGGACCACTAAACTTTGAACCCCAATCTCAAATCATACATCATCGGAAAGAATATCACATAAGCTACTAGAATTCCCACCTATAAACTCGAAACTTTACGGTTATGCAATCTGGTGTTGGGGATACAGGGGACACAAAATATATCACCCAAACTAACAATACCTAGATCCGGTTGTATCCATCCGTCAACACATAACCAAGAAATCCTCGAAATCGTGTACCTCGACCTTGAAAAACATCCGTTATACAAGTCATGGCAATACTCCCTTTTCGCCCGCGATCTTGGGCTATCGAGGTTATCTCACCAACAACTGCACAAAGAGATTTCGATGTCGGCAAAACTCGGTATTCGAGAACTGCAGCGATAAAATTGTGGCGACAACACCTCGGAGCTCAACTCCGGGACACGCCACAACCCCTAAATGTCGGGAGGCACCAAGAACAATGTTCTCGTCACAAAACCATCGGAGCGATTCCAAGATACCCGTGATCCTAAAAAAAATTTAGTGAAATTTGAGAGAGAAGAGTCAAAACTCTCGTCGGGATACCTCACGAGAAGGTCGAAGGGACTGGGAAGCAAAAAGAATCCTACTCTCCGATATATATAATCCTAAGACTCAAAACATTTTCCATTCTAGACTCAACAACGTCAGCAAACAATCAAGTAGGGGGCTCCTAAGTCGGGGAAGGCTCTGATTACCAACATAGCGCCCCGATCGGCTATATCTCCCGTGTCGAGGCCGCGACTTAGAAACATAACGCATTGAAAGCAATGTCGCAAGTGAGGTAATCTTCACACAACCCATGTAATAATTAAGGGAAAGATACATAGTTGGCTTACAATGCGCCACGTCACACAGTACATAATTAAACATACATCATTAGAGTACACTCAAGGTCCGACTCTGGAACCAAAATAAAGAAGATACCCCAAATGCTAACAGATCCCGAATCGTCCCAAGCTGAGGCACCACTCTGATCATCTGGAAGCGACACATAGTAACGACCACGTTCCTCGTCGAACTCCCACTTGAGCTCGGTGGAATCATCTGCCTTGGCCTCATCGGAACCTGCAACTGTTTTGGAAGTATCATGAGTCACGGGGACTCGGCAATCTCACACCAGCGAGATCAAGACTATTTAAGCTTTAGGGAGGACATAGTAGTAAAGTGGAGCTGCAGCAAGCGACTAGCATATATGGTGGCTACTTAGCAAAAGGAGGCGAGAAGAGAAGCAAAAGCAGTCGTGAAACTAGTAGTGATCAAGTGATCTGAACTACTTCGTCGGACATAACTCCAACACCGTGTTCACTTCCGGACTCCGCCGAAGAGACCATCCACGGTAACCTGCAGCTTGATTGGTGTATTTTAATTGAGGTCATCTTTGGGTTATCTACAACGGACATTAACAAATTCCCATCGCCTCATAACGCGGGCACGGCTTTGAAAGATATTACCTGCGGGGTGTCCCAACAGCCCATTATAAGCTCTCACGGTCAGCGAAGGATTATTCCTTCTACGGGAAGACCCGATCAATCTCGGAATCCCGGACTACAAGACATTTCGACAGCAATAAAACAAGACCAGCAAAACCGCCCGATTGTGCCGACAAATCCCGATAGGGCTGCACATATCTCGTTCTCGAGGCACATCCGGATGAACACTCGTCTGACAACGAAGATGCCCCAAGTTGCCTCAGGTGGCACCGCAAGTGGCTCTAGTTTGGACCAACACTCGAAGGAGCATTGGCGGGGGTTTAAAATAAGATGACCCTCGGGCTCGCGAAAACCGAGGAAAAAGGCTTAGGTGGCAAATGGTAAAACCAAAGTTGGGCCTTCTGGGCGAGTCTTATTCAGCGAACTGTCTAGGGGTCCCATAAATCACCCAACCGTGTAAGGAGCATAAAATCAAGGAACATAACACGGTATGGCGGAAACTAGGGTGGCAAGAGTGGAACAAAACACCAGGCATAAGGCGGAGCCTTCCACCCTTTACCAAGTATATAGATGTGTTAAACATAGCAGATATATTTATATATTGTGATATCCCCAACAAGTAAACATGTTCCAAGAGGAACAACATCTCCATGTTCAACAAGGAACAAACCTCACTTCACCTGCAACTAACAACGCTATAAGAGGGCTTTGAAAAAGCGGTAACATAGCCAATCAGCGGTTTGCTAGGAAAGGATGGTTAGGGGCTGACATGGCAATATGGGTGGCATGACATAGCAAGTGGTAGGCATCGCAGCATAGGCATAGCAAAAGAAGCGAGCAACTAGCATAGCAAAGATAGAAGTGATTTCGGGTATGGTCATCTTGCCTGCAATGTTCTCGAGTTGTCGAAGCTTGATCCTCAGCGTTCTCAACAGGTTCCTCGTTCACGTACTCGTCTCGGCTCTACCCAAAGCAACAACACAAACAAGGAACCACAATAAATCACGGTGCAATGCACAATCAACAAGATGCAAAACATGACATGATATGCATGGAAGTGATATGCAATGCGTGAGTGCGCTCCGGAAGGTGAATGGAAAACCAGGCATCATCTTGGCAAACCAAGCATGCCATCGGAAAGATGAGATGATTTCGTTAGAAATCGATATAGAATCACGGAAGCGGATGCGCGGATTGGACAAGGCGGGCAAAACAAGATGGTGAAAACCTACATAACAGCATGAAGAAACCAAGCCATGCATGTGTGCAAACTACATCATAGCACAAGTCAAATAAATATGCACAAGAAAGACAACACCTAAACATGATGCAATAAGACATGATCACAAACTTGCTCAAATGCAAAAACTAATGCCACCACTGAGTTGGTGGGATTTTCTACCCAAAAACATATATAATATGTTAGGGTTGCGATGAAAATCATCCCAAAAGCATCAAGTTAAAACCTGCCTAAAAGGAAGTTGAGAGAATTGGCAATTTCAGATTTGGAAATGTCAGATTTGGACTTGCCTAAAAGCAGAAAGAACAAACCAGAAATGGAAACTAGGGTAAAAGAAAAATTATGCATAAGGGGGCTGAGAGGCTGACAAGGGGCCCTGTCATCATAGAAGACGATGGGTTTAGCGAGTTTAAAAAGGAAAAACAGCCCGAGATTGAACCGGGTCTCCCGTTGAAACCTGCTACCTGCCAGGCTAAGCGTGTGCCAGCAGAAGAAGGGCCTCGGCCCTTAACTGCTTGCTCTGAGGCGAACCGGAAGCGAAAACAGAAAATAAAAAGGGAAGTAGTGGCGCTGGGGTTCGAACCAGGTCGCCCATGAGTGAGAAAGAGGTCAACCAGCTCGGCTAGGGTAGGGAGTCGGTAGGATCGGAGGCGATGGCTACTTGACTAACTACCGGGCCCGATCTGAGAGCGGAGAGAGCAGCGGCGATGCGGCGAGAACAGCAGGCTCTGAAGTCTGCGCCCTCGTACCTGCCGAGTGCACGAAAGGCTCCACAGGAACAAGAAGGGACAAGCCCGGCGGGGCTGGCGGCATCTGTGCGGCCAACACGACTCTGAACCCCACATCTATGAACACGCGGAAGCGCGCCGGCGCGACAAAGACACGGGCGGATCCTACTCTCACGGAGAACTAGCGGCGACAAGAAGGAAGCAGGGGAGGAAGTGGGGTATACCTCCTTACCCTAGGACCACGAGATCGGCGGACGGAGGCGGGCTGGGCGGCAGATCGAGACTGAACCATGGGAATCGTGACCGAGAAGAAGACGAACAGAAGCGTCGGCGAACTTGGCGCTCGGGCCTCCGTGGTCGGCGTCGTGGGCGTGGTCGGCAGCGAGGAAGGCAGCGGACAAGTCGGCTAGTTAGGGTGGCGGAGAGCACGCCCGGCGGCGTGGCAGCGCTCCCAGATCGCTCGAGGAGGCAGCGGGGAGCTGGTGGCTCCCTTACCTGGCGGCGGCGGAGGACCCTAGGGTTCGATTTGTGGAGGAGATAAGAAGGGGGCTAGAGGCGATGGGGCGAGCTCACGCTCCCGTGCTCGGGGTCCCCATGGCTGCGAGAGAGAAAGGGAAAGGTGGGTGCGATGCCTGTGGCGCTGCGGCGGGGCAGCGTCCGTGGGCCAGGGATCGTGCGAGGCAGTCTGTGAGGATGGGTCTTGAGCAGGGAGAGGAACCGGGCTGGCGCGCTGCTCCACTGGAGCTCTTGAGGGCTCTTGGGGGAGCTGGGCCGGCTCGGAGGCCAGGGCTCAGTGGGGAGGAGTAGATGGGCTGCCACTTCTGCTGCTGCCTCCTTCCTCTTTCCTTTTAAAAATAAAAAGGAAGAGAAAAGAAAATCTGAGGAGAAATGAAAAGATTTTTAGTGAAAGGAAAATATTCCCTCACTCCTGGAATTCTCCACAATTTAAATAAATTGTAATGGACATTTTAAAAGGTAGAAAAATAAGACAAGTTTGGAAATATTTCAAACTTGTGCCATTTGAACGACCATAACAACTTCAAATGAGGAGATATTTGGCGAGAGAGTTTTAGTGCAACAAGCAAGATTTTTAGGAGAAGATGAACATTAATTGAGAGAGGAAATATATAGCACTTGAAAAGGAAGAAGTGGAGGGAAAGAGGAGATGGCAATGCAAAAATGAGAATGGCACATGCAACCACATGACATGTAAGAGAACAACACAACCACATGATAATAAAGGAATGCAAGATGACAAGAGGCACAAATGCAATATGGCAAAAGAGCAAAACAAAGAAAAAGAGAAAACCCACATAACCAAAACAACATGAGACCAAACATGACAAAAACCCACAAGACTTGGATGAGGTCAAATTGATATATTGCCCAAAAAGGGGAAGTTTACATCCAGGGTGTTACATGCTGGTAAGCAGTATGACTTATATCGCCCATAACTCACTTGTGTTCTACTCGTGCATATATCATCAACGCATAAAACCTAGGCTCTGATGCCCTTTGTTGGGGAGCGTAGTAATTTCAAAAAATTCCCTCGCTACGCCAAGATCATGGTGATGCATAGCGAGAGGAGAGTGTTGTCCACGTACCCTCATAGACCCAAGCGAGCGTTAGAACAACGCGGTTGATGTGAGTCGTATGTCTTCCGGCCCGACCGATCAAGCACGAAACTCGACACCTCGAGGTTCTAGCACGTTCAGCTCGATGGCGTCCTCGAACTCCAATCCAGCGAGTGTCGGGGAGAGTTCGTCGACCTGACGGCGTGGTGATGATCTTGATGTTCTACGTCGCGAGGGCTTCGCCTAAGCACCGCTTCAATATTATCGAGGAGGACTATGGTGGAGGGGCAGCGCTACACGGCTAATAGATCTCAGGATCAATTGTTGTTGTGTGTGTGGGGTGCCCCCTGCCCCCATATATATAGGAGCAAGGGGAGGTGGCGGCCTATGGAGGAGGCGCCAAGGGAAGTCCTACTCCGACCAGGGAGTAGGACTCCTCCTTTCCTTGTAGGAGAAGGAAAGAGGGGCAGTAGGACTCCTCCTTTCCTTGTTGGAGAAGGAAAGGGAGGAGAGGAGAAGGAAAAGTGGGCTGCCCCTTGGTCCAATTTGGACGGAGAGGGTGGCGTGAAGCCTCCTTCCTTTGGCCTCTCTCCTCTATTCCCGTATGGCCAATAAGGCCCATATACTCCCGGCAAATTCCCGTAACTCTCGGTACTCCAAAAATACCGAATCACTCGGAACCTTTCGAAGTCGAATATAATCGTCCAATATATCGATCTTTACGTCTCGACCATTTGAGACTCCTCGTCATGTCCCGATCTCATCCGGTACTCGAACTCCTTGGTACATCAAAACTCATAAACTCATAATATAAGCATCGCCGAAACCTTAAGCGTCACGGACCCTCGGGTTCGAGAACAATGTAAACATGACCGAGACCGTCTCGGTCAATAACCAATAAGCGGAACCTGGATGCTCATATTGGCTCCCACATATTCTCTGAAGATCTTTATCGGTCAAACCGCATAACAACATCGTTGTTCCCTTTGTCATCGGTATGTTACTTGCGAGAGATTTGATCGTCGGTATCAATACCTAGTTCAATCTGCGTTCGGCAAGTCTCTTTACTCGTTCGTAATGCATCATTCCGTAACTAACTCATTAACTACATTGCTTGCAAGGCTTATAGTGATGTGCATTACCGAGAGGGCCAGAGATACCTCTCCGACAATCGGAGTGACAAAACCTAATCTCAAAATCGCCAACCCAACATGTACCTTTGGAGACTCTGTAGTACTCCTTTATAATCACCAGATTCGTTGTGACGTTTGGTAGCACCAAAGTGTTCCTCCGATAAGCGTGAGTTGCATAATCTCATGAGATACGAGGAACATGTATAGGTCATGAAGAAAGCAATAACAACATACTAAGCGATCAAATGCTAGGCTAACGGAATGGGTCAAGTCAATCACATCATTCTCCTAATGATGTGATCCCGTTAATCAAAAGACAACTCATGTCTATGGCTAGGAAACTTAACCATCTTTGATCAACGAGCTAGTCAAGTAAAGGCATACTAGTGACACTCTGTTTGTCTATGTATTCACACATGTATTATGTTTCCGGTTAATACAATTCTAGCATGAATAATAAACATTTATCATGAAATAAGGAAATAAATAATAACTTTATTATTGCCTCTAGGGCATATTTCCTTCACCTACCAGTTAGTCACTCGGAAGCAACCTCATATAAGGCCCCGGACGGGGGTTTTTGAACAGTGCGCTCTAATTTTCTCCTCTCTTCCTCAGACTTATCTCGCATTCGCCTCCATCTCGGTGCCCTTTGCTCTGTCTTGCGTCTCGCCGGCGGCGATGGTGAAGGAAGAAATGACGGCGGAGCTGCTGACAGCGAAGGCGAAGGAAGAAGCGACGGTTAGGTGGATCTTCGTCGAGGCGGCTGCCTTAGAGGCTGGATCGAGGCGGCTGGATCCGCTCGAAGATTTGTCATGCGGATCTTGACGACCTGGCCAATGGAGGACTGATCCCCATGGATCGTGGCGGCTCCGGGAAGGAGTCCGAGCATGCGTGAGGAGGTGAGTCGTTCTCTTGGCCACTCATGTTGGCCGTGGGTTTTCTTTGCCACCTCATCCTTTCTTTCGAGGATTTCTGAATTTCTTTGGGGCACAACTCCACCACTTCACCCAACACCATCGTGTACCTCGCTGCTTTGTGTCTTTGTCGCGAGAATTTCTTGGGTTATCGGCCTCATTGGGGTCTTTTCAAGCACATTTTCACTGTCGCTCTCGGGGCGGTGAAAAAGGCCAATCCAGTGGCGAGAGAACACAAGTGATTCAGATGTGTGGGGTCTTGGGGTTCAGATGAGGGAAAAGTGCTTTTAGGCCATGATCCTTCCGACTCGGTCAAGTGGATGGCGATCGACCTGGTTTCTTTGCAAAGACCAGCCGGCCTTGAGCGATCGGCCGGACTTCCCCTTTTTCTATGGACCGGTGAGGAAGCCTTCCTCTTTGAAGGTGATCCCAGAGGAGAAGGCGCGGAGTTAAGGTGTTGGTCGGCGTGTAGTCTAGCTTATCCGTGGCGGGGTCACGGCATGGATCTCTTGAGAGTCTTCCTCGGCGATGCATCAACCGCTTCAATATTGAGATCATCCAATGTGGATGTATTACGGCCTTGAGGACACCACTCGAATCCACCGGAGGAGGTCGAGGAAGCCACGTTGGAGAGGTGGCTGGCTGCCATCACGAGGAACAAGGACAACCCTCGAGGGGCGGAGGATTCCTCCACTCGACCAATCATATAAAGTAGACAAGGTCTGATTACGCATCACCGGCTGTGACTTTGTTTTCTTTATTCTATTTGCTTAAAATCGATCGTGACTTTTGTCTTGTTCGTTGTCTACCAGGCTACCTTTGAGATGTACTCGATGCCCAGGGCGCAAGAACATGTCGAGGAAGAGGAGGCGGTGGTGAAAGTCGGGAGGAGTGGCAATCGATGGCGAGGGATGAAGATGGCGGCGGCTCCGGTGAAGAGGAGGAGGAAGAGGAGGAGGAAGTCGACCCTCTCTTGCGGAGAAAGCGATCAAACTCACCCATGACCCCACGATCGGCGTGGCCATGCGTATGCACATTGAGCGATCGGCCAAGCGCCCTCGGACGACTTCTCGGTAGCTGGCCCGAAAAAGCAGAAGCATCCCAATGGCATCATCAAAAGCGTCGAAGGCCACCCAAGATGAGAATGGCCATTCCCACCATTTACGGGTATGATGGGAACTTGCGTTTTCTCGTTTAGCATGGACAAACTCTTGAGTGACTCTCGGCTAACCGGCGATTTCGACATCCATGATCTGCTACCTCGAGACCTCGGCCGGAAAGAAGACCGGAAATGGAAGATGCTGCCACCTCCAACCCGATGCGATCTCTGTAGTTTATTTGTTGGTCGATTGGATCTTCATTTTAACTTTGAATCTTTCTGTAGCCCACCTCATGTCATTGATCTCCCGATGATGACAATGAGGCACTGCGTGAGCCGAGGAGGAATAAAAAGCGCTTCTTGGCAAAGCTTTTCGGGTTGTATCGGTGCACGAGGCGGCTGGTTCATGAGGGTGGCAACATCACTCGGACTTCTGTGTCGCCGTTGTGCGGCGGCGAGTGCTCGACCTTAGTAAATCGATTGCTGATCCGCCTTCCTTTTCGCCCACCACGTCCCGAGGACCAAGTAGGTGCTGCTAAGGAGGCTATCGTCACCTTGAGGATCATGATGGAAGCGGTGAAAGCGATCCGGGAAGCTAGCAGCGACCTCGATGCTAGCTCAGCTCTTGAAACAACGTCGAGTTAGTTGGTCACGCATTTACTGTAGGATATGGTATAAAAACTCTTCTTTTCGATGATCTTTATATCTGTACACCTTTGGGTGTGTCGATTGAAATTTTGGATTGGTGGGGACGCAGTGAGTGCACCTGCAGAGTGTAGTCCCGAGACTATGGTGGACTAACTGGCGATCGTATAGTCTTTATACTTTAATTTCTTTGCGAACTTCTTCACTCGATGCAGGTGGGACCATGTCGAATGGAATCTTGGAAGCGGTGGGGGACGCGCTGGAGTGCACTCACTTTGGTGTACTCCCGAGACTATGGTCATTGCTGGCGATCGACTAAAATCTGAAGAACCCTCTTTTTTAGATCATGATGATACCATGGCTGTTCTTTGGCGATTAGCTATGGTTTAGGATCATAACCTTTTTTCCTCTTTAGATTGTTGATCGAACAGTCGATAGAACTAGTGGGGAGCACGCTGAGTGCACCTTTGAGTGTAATCCCGAGACTCTTGTTGAATATTTTGATTGGTTGTAGTCTTAGAAATGCTATGATTTTTTAGTCACTCGGAAGCAACCTATCTTTGATGCTGTCGACTGACCCTTGCGAAAATCCTGCGAGCTTGTGGCTGCTATCTTGGTGGAAAACAAGCAGATCCAGCTCGACCTTGACTTGAAGCTTGCTCGGGAGAACTTGCGAGAAGCGAGGCGAAGCAAAAGGTATGGCTGGTGAGAACAGCAGCGACTGTCTTTATCTTTCTGTCCATTCCTAATTCTGATCTCATTGTCATTTTGCAGATAAAATGGAGGAGCTCTGAAGAATAAGGACCATGACCTTGCCGGCCGAGAAAGGCGACTTTGGAATGAGAACAAAACTTCGCGGAAGAAAAACTGGCTTGGTCGATAAACTTGAAGAGGAGAAGCGTAATCTGAAAGCTGCTCTCGTAGCGGCCAACAAGGAGGTTAGCCGGCGAAGAATGACAAGATAGCTCACGAGTGACAAGTCTAGCCAGTAGCGGGAAGAAGAAGAGCGATCTGGAGGTTTATCTGGAGGCTCGCCCGAAGTTATTCATCATGCTTGAAGGTAATCTCTTCCATCCGTGACTTGTTATCACCGACTCATCATAGAACCGTTAAGCTTAAACTTCGAGTTGTGTTTACAGAATTCTGCGAGAATTTCGAGGAGGAGACGGTCAGTGGAGACAAGCTTGGACCCCATTAACTCTCTGTGAAGGATGAAGCCGCTATGAGCGATGCTCCATGGAGTCTCGTGTTCTTTGGTGTGGTGGACTACCTCGCTCGATTGAAGGTTGCGGTGTCGCGAATCGACCACGACACTCTGGCGAGCGAGGCGCATCAAAATGACCTCGAGTCTTTAATGGCTTCGGCGAATAACGTTCAAGTCAAGTGCGAGGAATGGAAAAAGTCTTACATCGGTGTGGTGCCGATGTAGCTCTGTCACTGGTCGTGTTCCTTTGCAGGGGCAGCGTGAGGACAAGTGGCATCCATCAAAGTGGCCAATACCAAAACCACGACTTCCAATCTTTCATACGAGACTTTCATTCTGCAGCCACCGGATTGGTGGCCGGAATCGACTGGACCAGTTTATCGCCTTCGAGTCCTCCACCGAGGAATAAAAACATCTATGCTTCGTCTTAAATTTGCCTCGGAATGCGAGTGGTTTTGTAACGATAAACTTTTACGGGCTTGGCGCTGAGTACTTTCGAATCCGTGCGGTGTTATCGAACTTGGCTTATCGTTGAATGTGCTTTCATTTGCCTTGGCGAACTTTGTTCTTCACTCGGAATATACCTCGGTGCTTGAGGCGCGCTACGAGGTGGAAAATCGATCGACCTGCACTTCATCGTTCTTGCGGTAGGGATGGAGCACAGTTGCGATCGACCTCGTCCTTGCGGATCGGGATGGGCGCCGCGTTGTACTTGTGGCGCAGCTCGAAGGAGAAGGTAGCGATCGACCTGCACCTCGTCGTCCTTGTGGATCGGAATGGATTTCATACTTAGGCGAGTACTCGGACTGCAGCTAAGCCTCAGTGGGAGGGTTGCTCTCCCTCGGTGGGATTTTTTAAATACTTAGGCGAGTCTTGGACTGCAGCTAAGCCCCACAGTGGGAGGTTTGCTCTCCACTCGGTGGGATTTTTAAATACTTAGCGAGTCTTGGACTGCAGCTAAGCCCCAGTGGGAGGTTGCTCTCCACTCGGTGGGATTTTTAAATACTTAGGCGAGTAATGGACTGCAGCTAAGCCCCAGTGGGAGGTTGCTCTCCACCAGTGGGATTTTTAAATACTTAGGCGTCTTGGACTGCAGCTAAGCCCCAGTGGGAGGTTGCTCTCCACTCGGTGGGACTTTAAATACTTAGGCAGTCTTGGACTGCAGCTAAGCCCCCAGTGGGAGGTTGCTCTCCACTCGGTGGGATTTAAATGCTTGGCGAGTCTTGGACTGCAGCTAAGCCCCAGTGGGAGGTTTGCTCTCCACTCGGTGGGATTTTTAAATACTTAGGCAGTCTTGGACTGCAGCTAAGCCCCAGGTGGGAGGTTTGCTCTCCACATGATGGGATTTTTGTGGTGTAGCTCGAAGGAGAGGGCTGCGATCGACCTGCACCTCGTCGTCCTTACCAAGCGCACATTGTATTAAATACTTGGGCAGTCTTGGACTGCAGCTAAGCCTCAGTGGGAGGCTGGCTCACCACTCGGTGGGATTTTAAACACTTAGGCGAGTACTTGGACTGCAGCTAAGCCTCCAAGTGGTAGGCTGGCTGACCACTTGGTAGGATTTTAAACACTTGGCGAGTGCTTGGACTGCAGCTAAGCCCCAGTGGGAGGCTGGCTCACCACTCGATGGGATTTTCAAGTACTTAGGTGAAGCAGTTCAGCTAAGCCCCCAGTGGGAGGCTGGCTCACCACTCGGTAGGGATTTTTTACAAACTTAGTAAAGCGGATTCGCAGCTAAGCCACCTGCAGGGGTTTCTCATGTAAATAAAAAGTAATAACAATCATGGGAAAATTATAACATTCTTGTCTTGATAAACAAACTACAGAGGTACTTTGATGGCGATGAAGGGCCTTCCCAAGTAGGAGCAAGTTTGTGTGGCTTCTGCTGATCCACTCGGAGACCAAGTCTCCTTCTTGAAAGGCTCGACTCTTCACATTTCGGCATGGAATCGGCGCAAAGTCTTGCGATAAATAGTCAATCGGATCGGAGCCATCTCTCTTTCCTCTTCTAGGAGGTCATTGCGTCTCTTGGACTTGATACCTTCATCTTGAATAGAGTTAGACTCGGGGTGCATTGTGAAGCAAGTCACTTTCGGCGAACAACTTCACTCCATATACGAAAGAATGGAGTTCGTCCGGTTGACCCGATTAGGTGTGGTCCTCAATCCCCAAAGAACTGATGGAAGTTAAATCGACCCATGCACACATGGCGTGCTTGAGATCGCGCATCGATCGGGGTTTCAGCCCTTTGAGGATTAGACCATTTGCTCGTTCCGCTTGTCCATTATTTGAGGGTGAGCAAGCTGAGCGTAATCGACTCGCGTGCCTTGAGGCGCATGTTGGAAATATGCCTAGAGGCAATAATAAAAGGATTATTATTATATTTCAATGATATAGAACTCTTGGACAGCACTAAGGCCTACTTGAATAAAAGTTTTTCAATGAAGGACCTTGGAGAAGCTGCTTATATATTAGGCATCAAGATCTATAGAGATAGATCAAGGCGCCTCATAGGGCTTTCACAAAGCACATACCTTGATAAGATTTTGAAGAAGTTCAAAATGGATCAGTCAAGAAAGGGTTCTTGCACATCTTTGCAAGGTGTGAGATTGAGCTCGGCTCAATGCCCGACCATGACAAAAGATAAAGAAGAGATGGCGTCATCCCTATGCCTCGGCCATAGGATCTATTATGTATGCCATCTTTGTGTACGGACCTGATGTAAACCTTGTAAATAAGTTTGGTAGGAAGGTACCAAAGTAATCCGACAAGGAACAACTGGACAATGATCAAGAATATCCTGAAGTACTGAAAAGGACAAAGGACATGTTTCGTTTATGGAGGTGACGAAGAGCTACAAATAAGTAAAGGGTTCGTCGGCGCTAAGCTTCGACACAGATCTGATGACTCTAAGTCACAAACCGGATCGTGTATATGTTGAATGGTGGAGCGATGGCTGGTGCAGTACAAGCGAGCGTCGTGGCGGGATCTACATGTGAAGCGGAGTACATGGCAGCCTCGGAGGCAGCACATGAAGCAATTTGGGTGAAGGAGTTCATCACCGACCTAGGAGTCATACCCAATGCGTCGGGGCCGATCAAACTCTTCTGTGACAACACTGGAGCTATTGCACTTGCCAAGGGCCAGGTTTCACAAGAAGACCGAGCACATCAAGCGTCGCTTCAACTCCATCCGTGAAAATGTTCAAGATGGAGACATAGAAATTTGCAAAGTGCATCACGGATCTGAATGTCGCGAATCCGTTGACTAAACTTTCTCTTCATGGGCAAAACATGATCAACACAGAACTCTATGGGTGTTAGATTCATCACAATGTAACTAGATTATTGACTCTAGTGCAAGTGGGAGACTGTTGGAAATATGCCCTAGGGGCAATAATAAAGGATTATTATTATATTTCCTTGTTAAGTGATAATTGTCTTTTATTCATGCTATAATTGTATTATCCGGAAATCGTAATACGTGTGAATAAATAGACCACAATATGTCCTAGTGAGCCTCTAGTTGACTAGCTCGTTGATCAATAGATAGTCATGGTTTCCGACTATGGACATTGGATGTCAATGATAGCGGGATCACATCGGTGGGAGAATGATGTGATGGACAAGACCAATCTAAGCATAGCACAAGATCGTGTAGTTCGTTTTGCTAGAGCTTTTCCAATGTCAAGTATCTCTTCCTTAGACCATGAGATCGTGTAACTCCGGATCTTTGTAAGAGTGCTTTGGGTGTACCAAAGCGTCTGGCGTGGCGGGTGACTATAAAGGTGCACTACTGGTATCTCCGAAAGTGTACATTGGGTTGACACGGATCGAGGCTGGGATTTGTCACTCCGTGTTACGGAGAGGTATTCTGGGCCCACTCGGTAGTGCATCATCATAATGAGCTCAAAGTGACCAAGTGTCAGTCACGGGATCATGCATTACATGCGAGTAAAGTGACTTGCGTGCGAGATTGAGCGAGGTATTGGGATACCGACGATCGAATCTCGGGCAAATAACATACCGATTGACAAAGGGAATTGTATCTGGGGTTGTTTGAATCCTCGACATCTTGGTTCATCCGATGAGATCATCGAGGAGCATGTAGGAATAACATGGGTATCCAGATCCGCTGTTGGTTATTGCCGAAACCGTCTCGGTCATGTCTCGTGTCTCCGAACCGTAGGGTCTACACATAGGGTTCGGTGGCGCTAGGGTTGTATGAATATGAGTATGCAGTAAACCGAATGTTGTTGAGTCCGGATGAGATCCGGACATCACGAGGAGTTCGGAATGGTCGGGAGGTAAAGAATTATATATAGGAAGTGGTATTTGACCATCGGGAAAGTTTGGGGTCACCGGTATTGTCTGGGACCACGGAAGGGTCGAGGGGTCCACCAGTGGGGCCACCCATCCGGAGGGCCCCATGGGCTGAAGTGGGAGGAACCAGCCCATAGTGGGCTGGTCGCCCCTAGGCCCACCCCTAGCCTAGGGTTGAAACCCTAGGGTGGGGCGCACCACATGCCTTGGGGCCTCCACCCCCTTGGCCGCCCCCCTTGGGAGATGGGATCCCCAAGGGCGGCGCCCCCTGGGGGCCTATATAAAGGGAGGGAGAGGGCAGCCGCACCTGAGATTCAGCGCCTCCTCCCCTGCTACACCTCGTCCTCCTCCTGGCTGACTTGGCGAAGCCTGCCGGAGATTCTGCTTGCATCCACCACCACGCCGTCGTCTTCTTTGGATCATCATCAACCTCTCCTTCCCCTTGCTGGATCAAGAAGGAGGCGTCTCCGTCCGTCGTGTGTTGAGCAGCGGAGGTGCCGTCCGTTCGGCGCTAGGATCTCGGTGATAGGATCGATCACGGCGAGCGACTACTTCATCCCGTTCTTTTGAGCGCTTCGCTCATGATCTACAAAGTGGTATGTAGATGCAATCTCTCTCCCATGACTCGTTGTAGATGAACTCATAGATAGATCTTGGTGAAACCGTAGGAAAAATTTTAATTTTCTAGCGTTCCCCAACAATGAAAAAGGCTTTGAAATTTTTCAGAATCGAAGTTCGAGCCATTATCGGTGATGATGCTATGTGGAACTCCGTGTCTGAATATCAACTCTCTGTGAAAGCGATAGCGATTGCAAGCATCAAGATTCTTGATAGGCAGCTTCAATCCACTTAGTGAACTTGTCATTGCCACGATTACATGGGTGAAGCCACTCTGCCAGTTCTCGATGGTCAACCATATCAATCCCCAAACGGTGAAGGGCGGATAGGTGGAATGGTCTTCAAAATTGAGGCGGGTTTATGTGACATATTGGAATAGAATGACATCCTTCACACTTGTCGACTATTTCCTTCGCCATTTCATTTGCTCTTGGCGGTAAAATCCTGCTCGGTATGCTTTAGCCACAATGGTCAGGAAGGGCGCGCATGATGACCACAGGTCCCAGTGGATATCGTCAAGAATTATCGACCTTCTTACGGTGTTATACATTTCGGCTGACTCGATCGCGTTTTCTCTGTACAACTGTCCCTTGATCACAGTAAAGGCCTTGGATCGTGGACGATCATCGAGCCTCTTCTTCGTTCTCAGGGAGCTCTTTCCTTAGGATATCTGCGATGTCTGCAGCCTTTATCGGTCGGGAGTGATGACCAGAACTTCCATGATCAGGTCGACCACAGTGGGACCTCAACCCGATCGGATCAGCGACACTTTACGCTCGGGGCTTCTTCGGTGAAAGGATCCTCTTGAGCGGCGGTGTGTGGATGTGCTCCAAAAACACATTCTTGGGAATGGCTTCTCTCTTGGACCCTATTTTGCCAAATCATCAGCAGCTTGATTTTTCGATCAGGGTATATGATGAAGCTCTAACCCTCAAATTTCTTCTCTAGCTTTCTCCTTTGCATTGCGATAACGATCATAGCTGGACTTGACGTCCTCCTTCATCACTTGATTAACCACGGATCTGAGTCGCCATAGACCATGGGCGACAGACGCCGAGTGAAATGGCCATCATAACCCATACAAAAGTGCTTCATATTACGCTTCATTGTTGGAGGAATCAAAGTGGATCTGGAGCACATATCTGACTTATCTCCTCGGGAAACCAATACTACCCAACCTTTGGAACCATTGACATCATAGAACCATCAAAGAACATGGTCCGGTGCTCCGAGTGAACTTAGTCGGTAGTTCTGTTTCAATCCACTCGGCGATGAAATCTGCTCTTGCTTGGGACTTGATGGCTTTCTTTGCCTCAAACTTGATATCAAGGGAAGGAGTTCAATCGCCCATTTAGCCACTCGACCGATTGCATCTACATTATGCGAAATCTCTAACAATGGGCGTCGTGGCAGTTGTAATGGAATGGTCGAGAAGTAATGAGCAACCTTCTTCGTGGTCATATAAATCCCATAAACAAGCTTCGATAATGAGGGTATCTTTGCTTTGATGGGGTCAACACTTGAAAGATAATATCTTGGGCGCTGAACTTTGAAGGCTTTTCCTTCTTCTTCCCTTTCGGCCGTAAATCTTTATCTTGACGACTTGTCTGTGGCTGCAATGTAAATCAGCAAAGGCTCTTTCTTGATTAGGGCAGCAAGCACGGCTGGGTGGAGAGCGAGCTTTAGCTCTGCAAACACTACATCGACTTCGTGAGTCCACTCGAACTTGTCGACTTCTTCATCGATCGGTAAAGAGGCAATGCCTTTTCACGAGGCGAGATCAATCGACTTAAGCGGCCAAGCATCCGGTAAGCTTACGGACGCCGTGCACACGCCGCAGGCGTTTCATTGGATTATAGTACCAACTTTTTACGGGTTGGCGTCGATTCCTCGTTGAAGCGAAAACCGAGTAACTTTCCGCCGGGAACTCCGTATGTGCACTTTGATGGATTAAGCGATATCATACCTCTGAGATTGACAAATGTTTCAGCAAGGTCGGTCAACGGTCGGAACCCTTCCATTGACTTGACCACAATATCATCCATGTATGCTTCCACATTTCGTTGATTTGAGTGAGCAAACACTTGAATCATCCTCATGAGCGTGGCTCCGGCATTCTTGAGGCGAATGGCATGGTGACATAGCGAAGCACCGAATGGAGTGATGAAAGCTATTTTGATCTCGTCGGGTCCATCTGAGCGGATCTGATGGTAACGGAATAGGCGTCTAAAAAGACAACCGCTCACATCCAGCGATCGAGTCGACTATTTGGTCGATCACGGGGGAGAGAAAATGATCTTTCGGGCAGGCCCGATTGATATGTTTGAAGTCAATGCACATGCGAAGCGACTTGTCCTTCTTGGGGACCATGACAACATTGGCGAGCCACTTGGAGTGGTGAATCTCTCGGATAAACTCTGCTGCTAGAGCGAGCCACCTCCTGCCAATGGCTCTTCTCTTACGGGGCGGACCGTCGAAGATGTTCCTTGACAGGTTTCACCTTTGGGTTGACTTCGTAGATGATGCTCAGCCAGCCCCACGAGAACACCGGCATGTCGTGAGGCTTCCATGCGAAGATGTCCAGTTCTCACGGAGGAAGCTGGATGGCGCCTCTTCCTATTTGGAGTCGAGTGTCGTTGAGATATGAGTCGAACAGCCTTGGGGTCGGTTGGGTGAATGTGAATCGGCTTTGTCTCACGAGACGGTAAGCGCTGATTCCGTAGCGAGCTTCTTGGCTGCAACAAATCACTTTCGGATCTGCGGTTTTACGGTATTCTGCAGCTCTACCCGCGCCATCGAGCATCGGCGATCTTTGAGCCCTTAAAAGCACTCTTACGCCTTTTCCGATTGCGATAATGGTGATCACACCTTTGGGACCAGGCATCTTCAATTTGAGGTACACATAACATGGTCGAGCCATAAAAGCGTGCATAAGCTGGCCTGCCCAAAATAGCGTGATAAGCACTCTGAAATCCACAACTTCAAGCGTCAACTTTTCTTTGCGGTAATTCTTGGAATCACCGAAAACCACATCAAAACAATTTGGCGAGTGACTCAGCTTTCTTTCGGGAATGACTCCATGGAAACTCATGTTCTTTGGTCTTGAGTGCGGACATCGGAATGCCCATCCCTTTCAGCGTCTCTGCATACAATATATTCATGCCCTGCCGCCATCCATCAAGACTTTAGTCGATCGAGTGCCTTGACGGTGATGCGACCACCAAAGCTGCCTCGGGGTGGCTATGTCGTTGGATGATCGGACTGGTCGAATGTGATGGCAGTTTGAGACCATTTCAGATAGCGGGGGTCGTGAACAACCATATTCACCTCTCGGTTTATAACTTTCAATCGACTTTTGCTTTCTACATCAGCAAAAATCATCGAGGTGGAATTGACACAGGGGTATCCATCATCACTATCTTCTTTGTCTTCAACTTTGTCCGACTCCTTCTCTTTATCTTTGGACTGTTTCCTGGGCTGCTTTGGATCGAGGAGCCGACCTTTGTCGAGTGGTATGTTTGGGTAAATGAATTTACCCTCTTCATCTTTCTTCATGTGGATGTGGCACGGCAAATCCATAATGTCATTCCTTCCTTGTCCTTCACCTTCTTAGGGTTCCAAGACCCTTTGGGTTTCCTTTAAACTTTCCTTGAGTCACGGCCAAGGCTTCTCCGAGAAGCAGCTGGCTCGGCTTTCGCTTCTGCTTCCATTGGAGTTCCCTCCCCGGTTTCATGGCGGCTGACTTGTACTTGCCACTCGGTGCGATCCTCTTCTTCACCATTGGCATACTTGGTGGCAATCTCCATCATTCTACTCGGGGTCATGTCTACGGTCGGCGAATTTCAAACTTAGTTCTCTGTTCTTAACACCTTCCTTGAAGGCCTGAGGCCTTGGTGATCGGATACATTTTCTACCGTGTGATGTAAAGTGATCCACCTCTGGATGTAATCCTCGAGTCTCATTCAATTTTGCACACAGATTGCAGCTCTGTCAACCTTTGGTAAAAACAAGTTCCTTCAAATGTTACGACAAACACTGGGCAAGATCTTCCCAAGTGTAAATCTTCTTTGGGTGCCAGCCCAGTTCAGCCATGCCACGGCGAGCCCTCCAACATAAGAGGTAGGTGTTTCATGGCCACCTCATCATTGCCGCCAATCTGAACAGCCACTCGGTAGTCCTCAAGCCAAGTATCGGGCTTGGACTCACCGATGAACTTCTTGACTCGATCGCCAACTTTGAAGTTGGGAGGAATCACTTGTGGCCACGATGGCTCTGCTAAAACACTACAGTCTGAGGCGTGAACTCATTCTTTGGTGGGCACATCTCTGTCATGGCCTTCTCGGTGAGCTCTGTTCTGTCGACCAAACCTTGAGCGATAATGGATCTCGCATCAAAGCACAGTTCTCTGGGGTCATTGGAATCCTTCGTAACTCTTGTCTTTGGCGTCTGTCATCCTATTTGTCGAGGAGCATATGATCCACCCCTTGGGGAGGGTGGGCACTCGGCGTCGTCGTTGCGATCGAATCGGTGATCATCTTGCTCCACGGTTCTTGTCTTGGTCATCACGCCCGGCCTCCACATTCCTCACGCCTCGAGGCGATCTTGGACTATGGGCCGGCTTTGACTGAATTAGCGGCGAATCTGCTGTGAATCCTATTCCGTGGCTGCGATCTGACTGAATTTTGATCTCCACGGTGCGGGAGTAAATCTCTGTCTGAAGCAAACCTCTACCAGCCTCTGTTGGGAAGGCTGAATCGATTCGCTATACGGGATCATTGCTAGATTACGAGTCGGAGTTCGATATACTGAGTCGATGGTGGAAAGAGTTGGCGTCATTGAGTCGGAACCCGTTGCGTTGCGATTGATCGTCGAGTGCTTTCGTGGAGGTTCTCGGTCGAGTGCGCTCAACCAAGTTAATGGCCTTGTCCTCTAAAACCACGAGCCTCGGGGTTTCTCAACGATAGGAGTGTATAGCATCCATGTTCGTGGCGAGTTCTTCCCTCTGCAGCGAAGTGAGGGCTCGGGTTGATACTCTTCGTGAACTGCGCGGATCGCCTCCGCCGTCGCCTCCGTCGGTGTGAGGAAAGCAGGGGAGGACTGCGTGGCCCATTGACCATCGGAACCTCGCATTTGGATCCTTCTTTCGCTTTTCGGATCACGATCTCTGCGAACCGGTCGGCCAGATCGAGCAGTAGTAGAGATTCGTCGGGCTCGATTTCCATGACTTAGGGAGTGGTCATTGTCGGGACATCGCGTGTCTCACCCACCGCTGAAGCCTTGACCCATTGGGCAGCTTGCGCGGCGGAAGCAGGGAGGGAGGGCGACACGAGGGTTGACCGATCTTTGGGTCGGCCAGTTGCCGTGGGAGGGCGCTTGTGACGCCTTGCGAAAGTCGTCGCCCAGCAGACGGAAGCGTCGGCGTCGAGTGGAGCCTCCACGAAGCCAAGCGGAGTCGTCGGCGATGAACATGGCCTTGAGGCTGATCTCATGACCCTCAGCAAAACCCGCTGAAACCATGATGAAGGAGATCGGAAAAATCCCAACTTCTCCAATAAATCGCTAAGATACCTGCCCCACGGTGGGCGCCAACTGCCGTGGTTCTAAGTCTGACAGTAGAATAGGGGGGTAGGAATGGAGAGGCAAGATCCTAGCTATGGAGTAGTTGTATACGCAAGATGTTTACGAGTTCAGGCCCTTCTCGGAGGAAGTAACAGCCCTCGTCTCGGGCAGGAGGCGGTCGGTGTATTATGGCGTATAAGTTCTGAAGTGCGAACCCTTTACCTTGAGGAGGGGTGGCTTATATAGAGTCATGAGACCCCTCCGGCCCCGATTATCTGAGGGTTTAAAGTACATTAAGGTCGGGGTTATTAGTAGCGCCCACATAAAGTGCTATGATGATCATAAAAGCTATTTAATGACCGACCGTTTGTGTGCGGTGACTTTAGATCTTACGGTGGTCAGTGGTTGGCTTCATGATCGAGTGTCTTCAAGTCCGTCAGTGGAACCCTTCGGGTAGGCGAAGGTGGTTTCTTGTAGAGATGTCCTTGGGAGAGTATCTTGGACAGGTCCATGACCCTACCTAGGTACATGGCTTCATCATTACATGCTACCGCTCGCCGACTATCCTCGAAGCAGTCTTGTTTATACTTTCTCTTATGCTTTCTTTGGGTGTGTTTGTGCTGATGGCACATCACTATTTTCTTTCGGTGCACTTGAACTTGTTGTATGGACATAGTGATGGATTGATTATAAAGCGAGTACATGTTGATACTTTTAAGATCACACATGAGCATGATAGAGCAAGTTCAACTCTTACGTACACTTTTAGCTCTCCTTGTCTTTTGCACTTCCTGATGCGCCAAAGGATACTGCCTCCAATTTTGTCATCACCACAAGCATTCCAGCGACATGCATATCAACATTGGAAGAGCTGCATCAGCAATCATGCTAGGAACTTGAGATTTGGATTGATATTTCATATTTGTGCCAGGCATTGAGATTGGCAACAGGCAACAACACCATAGGCATCCATCCATCATAAGAACTATGTACTGCTTTGATAGCATTACGTGTTCATCATTATTATTTAACGTAACACTACATGCATCATGTTCCTAGCTAATGCGTAACAATAGATTTTATGGAGTACTACTTTTACCTCACAAGAACTGCCAAGGAATTTACTAACATTTATATCAATGATTAGCCGCACATACCGGACATAACCTTGTTTGAATTTCGAAATTTCAGAAGTATACAGTTTCATGGGGGGTGAACCGTCTCACCACCAGATTTACTAAAACATTTAAGAATATCAAATGACAGTAACGTCTCAATGGATTAGGTGTAAGATTTCAATCAAGAGAATGTAAGCTAATCGCAAAGGATTATATTCTATTAATTCAGAATTCGCTCTGACAGGTACCTGATAGACCGGCTTATATAAAATGAGAGCTATGGTGTTCCGGGAACATATAATCAGATGGGTGCCTTTAGATTAGCAGAGCACAGCAAGATGGATGGATGGACACTAAATCAACAGTTCTTCAGAATCGCACATGCTGTATGGCCTTGGATGCTGTCAGTCTTAGGAAACATATGCAGTCTCTAAAGACTAAACCATATAGTAGAATACAGATGCACTGGATGCACCGGCCAAAATCTGAGAGGAGTAAAAAACAACTAGACAAAATTAACTAAGCACTTGTTAGGATGCACTCCAAAGGTTAAGTCAACATATTTACCCTTTTTCAATACAAAAATAGTATATGATGATCTAATGGTAAGTGAAAAGTACTGTCATTCATCAGCCCAGGATGGCAAGTGGAAAGCAGAAAGGCCCCCGGAGACCAGACACCAAAAGGGGGTGAAAAGATGGACACTGTCAAAACCACTACTACTACCAGTTTAACAGCAGAGTAGGAAAAAAAGAAGAGCGGCCAGTGCAAGTGCAACTAGCCCAAATGACCCATCCCAGTCAAAAAGCACTGGCAGCTCGCACAGTGAAAGGATCGCCCACTAAAACACATTGTATCACACATCACAATGCACAAAAGTTGGCGAGCATTGGAGAACTCCAAGTAGAATCCAGGCTCATGTATTGCAGCAGCAGTAGCTGAAAGTTGAGAGCATGAGCAATGGAGCATAGCAAATACTCCCTCCGTCCGGAAATACTTGTCGGAGGAATAGATGTATCTAGACATAATTTAGTTCTAGATACATCCACTTTTATCATTTATCAAACAGTATTTAGGACGAAGGGAGTACAAAGCATAAAAGCAATAATGACACACAGGCAGTGGCGTCCTTGACTGAGCAAGATGCCACTGCATATCAAGGCACATGAATAGGCCACAGGTTTCAAGCATTGTCACCAGCCTTTTCACATACCATGAACCAGAGGGTATAGACAGAAGTTACAGCACTTCAGGTGCAATGCAGTACAACACTGGAATGCAGATGGTACTGCAGCCCAGCCCACATTACAAGAGGTTAAGCTGTGATACAATATCTAGCTAGCTCTACAACATTAGTCCGGCAACTGGTAACAGATGATAAGATCAGGCCCTAGAGGTGGTCATTACAGAATGAGCTGCTAACGGTTACATTGGAGTTTGAGGGATTAGGGTGTAACTCCGCATTACTTCTGTATGTTACACGACCACTGAGGCTACTACAGGCTAACCTAATTCTTTTTACAACGGAAACAAAGCTAACACAACGGTGCGCGCCTCTACCACGACGCTAAGGTGGAGGGGAGCGGAGAGGTACATGGTGCTCTCCTTCCTGGAGAATTATCAGTCTAGCTTCACCCTCGTATCGGCCTGGGAGAGGACAGTCGTTCACAGGATCAAAGTTGTACCTGAAGATTATTAAGCCATGAAACCATGTTGTTAGTGTTATAGTCACACTTTTTATCAAGAGCAAAGGCATGAACATATCACGTGTCAAAACCACATTGCACGCTGAGTAGGCATTCTTCACTGCAAAGATATTGAATTTTTTTTTTTAATTAGACAAGGTTAACTGACTGAGAGAACCAAACAATGCCGTACTTGTCGATGAAGGCTTGCTGTTGCGGTTGCTCCGCAGCAGAGAAGAACTCATTCATCTCTGCTGAACTTGGAATAATATGGCGCGCTGGAGCTTGCACCCTGCGATGGGAATTCGAGTGGCTCGGTCTTGTTGTGGATCCAGGAGTGCTTATCGTTCCCGAGTCCCTAATCAAGCTGCAGGGCGTCGTCTCCCTGGTACCCCTGCTAGCCACAAAACATACATAAACACTCAATTTTTAGAAACAGCCATAGAGAGGACGCGTAGCAAAAGGGAAAAAATCACCTGTAACTTAACAGGGTATGCAAAAAGAAGAACACATATCGATATCATCCGTGGTCATAAAAAAATAAGGAATCCCCCCCTTATGAGTATCCGGGGTTGTTTGGTTCTAACTAGGCCTAGCAATGCCACAATTTGCTACACATTTCTTACCGAACTTGCCTAAGGTTAGTTCAAACAAATTGGGGCCACAAGTTGCCTAACCAAACAGCCCTTCAATCTATCTCATATGCCATATAAAGGCTAGAACACAACCAAAACACAAGGCCCATGGGAAACAAAAAAATGGTTGGGGCTAGGTAACTCCCAAACTCTCAGTGTCACATGAGTAGGCCAGGTTCTCCCCCACCCAGCCAATAACTCCAGCCCCAGCATCCGAAGCTGCTGCCAAAGTTAGGCCGGCCACCAACAGTGGCCCAACAACACACACTGACTTGCACCTGGCTATTATGCTTGGGAGGGCCATGGATGATTTTTAGACACGCGCTGTTCAGATCACGCACATCCACCCTCCAAGTACTGTTTAGGACGTGCATGGGGAGCCCAGGAATGCAGACCCACCACTGTTCAGGACCATGATCCACTGATGCAGTAGTACCATCAGGCCATGGCTAGAGATGCAAACAGCTCCCAGTTGGTGCATGCCATCCCCACCACCACCAAGACACCTTCAAGCTGTGGCATACCTGATGGTGCACCAAAGATGTCAACGAAAATGGCACAGCCTACTGCCTGTCAAGTACTCCCAACGTTTATGACTCAACTTTGTACTAGCTTTGGCACAAAGTTGAGTCATCTATTGGAACGGAGGGTATTGTTTATCTCCCCTCTCTCTCTCTTACGTGCACCCATTGTCCCTTACAAACAAGTGTCCCCACAACGTGGTACTTTGGCTGATGGTGCAATGCAAGTAGCAAGAAAAATGGCGCTATCATAGCATAAACATGCAGGCTAAATGCGGATTTTGACCAGCTTAGGCAGGCGAAGATGCGTACCTACTGCTTACAAGATAATACAATCAAAACATTTGTTAGCTCCTGACAAATACTAAAATGTTTCTGGCCAAAAACTGCAGAAGCTATTGTCTAGCTTATCCTAAAGCGTTCTTGCTTTCCTAGCTTGTGCACCAAAACTGCACGAATCTCTGGTACAGGGGATGGGACGACCCTCCTTTCACTTCAACATTTAATGGTGGTGACAATTTCGGACCATAGCCCAGGAAGAGGTTTTACCGCGACATGACATTTTTCCCACCTTCCAGAACCCAAAGAAGTGACAGGCTAGTAGTAGTAGAGAACCCATCAAGAAATGAGGTCTGAGAAGGGTGGGTGCTTTTGTGGGGATATATGAGAGAAATTTCTTGCAAAAGGCGAGGGCTTTTGGTTGCTAAAAGACTAAAAGATTGGGAGGTCCCTACCACCTCCATTACAACAAGCAAAGAAAAACAGGGGAGAGGCCAAGGGGAAATGGTGGAAAGAACGGGAGGGAAAGGAGGATGCTTTTTCCATCCCACTAACGAAAAGGGGGCCAAGGCTACTGGATGAAACCCCACTAAGAGGAGGCCAAATACAGCACTAGTATTGTAATTGAGCTTTGGGGTGCAACAACTTGACTTGAACAAAATCGAAACATAGAAAGAAATTGGGGGTTTCTTGAGATAAATTGGCCACCAGGCAAGCATTTCGCGGCTGCTTGGCATTAATTTCTTCAAAATAGGCTACTGAGAAGTGGTTCTTGGAATAAATTTTTGGAATAGCTAAACCCAAATTAACAGAGCAAAAAAGATTCAACACTCACACTAGAGAAAAGAAAGAAGGAAAAGCACACCGAAATTTAAGCAACAACAGAGAACTATTACATCGCTCAAATAGCGAAAGAAGAGTTAGACAGAAAAAAAAAACAATAAACAGCAAAGCTTAATACTCCCTCTGTCCCAGAATATAAAAACGTTTTTGACACTATGCTAGTGTTACAAACGTTCTTATATTTTGGGACGGAGGGAGTACTAACAAAGAAATTGGGGGAAATAGCATCCACACCAAATTCGAGCCCCGCACGCAGCACGGATAGAACAAGCCAAATTGACAAGGAAAAATGAAACGAGCCGAAGCGCGAAACAGAAGAAGCAATCCAAAGCTTCTCGGTACGACACAAAACCCTAAACCCTAGCACGGTAAGAATCCCCCCCGCTGAGAAATAAAACCGAAGAAAATCGCGGGCGCAGGAGAAGGCTCACCTCCCCATGGCCTCCGACTCGAGCACGTTCTCCCCGAAGGACACCTCGTCGGCCTCGGCCTCGGCCTCGACACGCTCCGCCGCGGCCGCCCTCCTCCTCGCCGGCGGCGGCGGCGGGGGCAGCTTCTCGAGCTTCCGGCTCCTGAGCTCCAGGTACTCCCCCTGGTCCTTGGCCCCCGGCGCCCCCTGCGGCTGTCTCTGCATCGCGAGCGCCCGCGCGCGGGTGCGGACCCCGAGCGGCGCGGCGGCGACCTCCATGACGGCCACCTCGCCGGAGACCTTGGGCTTGCGCATGTACTTGCCCATGCGCGGCGCGGCCCGGGCTAGGGTTTGGGGCCCCGCTGGGTGCGCCTGGCGGATTTAAGCGATGTGCGGGTAAATTGGTAAGCGGGCGGGGAGCGACGAGGCCAGGAATAATGGGAGGGAGGCAGGGAGGCTTGGCTTGTAGAGGAAGAGCGGACGAGCGGGTGGGGTATGGGTGGGTGTTGCTATTTACAGACGGAGGCTTAGGTAAGAGAGAGGGGAGGGGCGGCTTGCTTTCATTTGGATTTCCTTTTCGATGGAATCTTATTTTTTTTATGGTTTCCAGGGAGAGAAATTGGGACTTATTTTACTTTTCAATTTGCATTTTCATTTTTATGTGGGGCGCAGGATCTTCTGTGACAGTTTTGGATGGCATCCTGTGTGCATTTGCTTGTTCACGGGGTTGCTGGGGTAGTGACGGGTGTTCGCGTATAGTACTCTCACTCCCGTCCCTTTTCTACTTTTCTTCAGTACGGGAAAGAAATTCAACTTTCACAAGACAAAATAAATATTGCCCGCAAAAAAAAAGACAAAATAAATATGAATTTAATTTTCATATTGTATAAATTTAGAATTGTATGCATTAATTTTCTTCTAATATCAGTGTGGTTAAAATTTACAAAGTTTGACATCACATAGTTCTTATATCTGAAATAGAAAAACCAGAGAGTGTGCTATGGCTGTTGAAGGGGTTATGCTGGGATAAACCTACACACATAGCCCAGCCTAAGGCCAATCTGAGTCGAAATACGGTCCAGAATACAATGGACCAAGGGGCTATCAACCACGCTCAATGAGGTACAACCCAAGACATGAGATACCACACGGGATACATGTTGCCGGTTCGGGTTACAGCGGACCACAGTGTTCGAACAACTTTGGGGTGCTTGGCGGAGATCTCGCCTCTACCTACACGCACCTCGCCGCCTCGCTAGGATCTAAACTATGAAAGGAACAACACAAGAGACCACAGGGGTTTATCTTGGTTGGGCCATCATTGTGGTGTAACACCCTACTCCGGTGTGTGGTGTGGTGGATTGCTTCTTGGGCTGATGATGAACAATACAAGAAAAACAGCCTCGCGGTGAGGTGTTCTTGTGGCTGAGGCTCTCGTCGAGTGGATCAAGCTAAGATGAGGCGAGATATGCGGATCTCTCAAGATGTCTCAGAGATGCCTCTACCACATGGGTGGCTAGTCCTATTTATAGGCAAAGGCCACAGTCGTCTTTCCAAATATTGGCGGGAAGGGCGCCAACAATTGGTCATTTGAAGGGAACATCTAATCGCTTATCGACTAAAGTTGGTCCTCGCTTGTCAAAGGCTCACAGTGGTGGCGTCGGCTTGGGCTCGGGATGACTTCCTTCCTTCCGTTCGACGGTCTTAGTCTTGTTGCAAAGCGGATGCCTTTGCTTGATGCTCTCGCGGCGCTTGCCCTTTGCACCAAAGAGGAAAGGAGGACCTGCTTGCGGTGGCGCCCTTGGCGCCCTTAGTCGTCATGGCTGCGTCATGGGCACCTCGTGAGGTACCCGCCTTGATCTCTCTGCCTCCTCGCGAGCCCGGCTGGCGAGGCCGTGCACGAGAAGCTTCTTGTCGTCCGTCCCGCGAGCTTGGCCCTCGCGAGGTCTTGAGCTCGTCTTGATGAAGATGGAGTCGTCTTTGGGCCACCCCTTGAGCCCGCCCGCGAGCCATGAGCGAGCAAGTCTGGTACCCCGTTCCCGAAGCGCCGACGGTAGCCCGGGCCCAAAGCGCGCTGGACTTGGCTGACGAAGCGAAGTGGCAAGTCTGGCGCCCGGAGCCCTAACGACCTGCGACCTCGGGCGCCAGCGTGGCGGTTGATTGGGCGTGGGCGGCTCCGCTCCCCGGCGCCTCGGCAAGCTGCAATTGACAAGTCCTGCATGCCAAGCGGGTCATGATTACTGCGATCGTGGAGGCTGGTTGTTGGCCTTCCCGGCTATAAATGCGGGGCGGCGCCTGCCCTTCAGTCCATCCCTCTTGCTTCTCTTTCTTCTTCACGGCTCCATGAGAGTTCTCGATCGCGGAGAAAGGAAAGGCCCGCCGGTGGGCTGACTCTTCCCATGGCGCGGTCGAGGCCGTCCTTGCAAACACCTGTGGCTCCCATGGTGGCTCCTCGCGGCCGTGGAGGTGACCTCCAGCAGTGACAGGCGGCGAGCCGTTCTTTGGGGCGCTTCGGCCGCCGACCCCTAGGCAGCGCTTCCACTCGGCGAGAGAGTCTGCCGGGAGTTCGTTGTGTGGTGGCCGGGCCCGCTTGGCACCGACTCCAGCTTCCTCGCTTCCTCCTAGGTGAGCTTCGGCGGTGCCGGCGGCCTCAGCTTCAGGCGGATGGTTCTTGCAGCCGAGCCTCCCAGGCTTCATTTGGAGGTCTCTGCGGCCGGGGCGTGGCCACGACCCTGGTGGCAAATGTTTGCCAGCGTGTGGTCTGGCCGTGGTGCTCCACACTTCAAGTTCGGCGATGCCACCCTCTCGTGAGGTGTTCGGGGAAAAACGGTCGCCCGCTGGGTGCTGCTGAGAAGCGGCGGCCGTGACCGTGGGCCCAACCCAGCGATGATGAAAGGCGGCAGCGCGGGCTCGCCGCCCGCGAGAGACCTCGAAAGATCTCTCACGGGCGGTGATGGCTCCGGGGCGCCCTAACATGGAGGCGAACATGCGAGTGGAGGCTGAGTCGTTATCCCTCGGCGGCATGCCCGATCAGCTCAATAAGAACCTCAATAAGCGAAGGAGTTCATCAAGGCTTGCGAGTTCTTGAAGGAGAGCTTGACGACATGCGGTGAGCTCAATCGGCGGGGGAGTTGACCGCCGACTTGGTGATCTTTGCTAAAGAAGAGCATTGCCTCGGAGAAGAAGGCGACCGGCAAAATCCTGTGACTTCGGAGGACAAAGCGAAGCTACTGCCCGATATCGACTGTTGAAGGAGAAGAGCGCCCGGTGGAAGAAGCTGCATGGGAATAGTAGTTCCTCGATGAAGATCTGCGAGGCCCTCGTCATGGAGCAGAAGGAGGAGTTGGCGAAGCTCGCGCCGAGCACCGGCTCTTTGTCAAAGTGCGTAATGCGGCCGTGGAGCAGATGATGAAGGCTCGCGTCGAGAAATCCGCGTCATGGGCAGAATGAAGAAGATGGCGGAGGAGGCAGCGCAGGAGATGGAGGTCATGGGCGATGAAGAAGCGATTCACGACTCCACGGCGAATTAGATCATTTGGGGTGATAATCTTCATTCTTCTTTTGCTGATGTGTTTCATCTTTTGCTTGGTGTTTACGCCACCGTGTCACGTTCTCTGCGAGGCATGAATAGAACAATGATTTTTTGTTTTTGAGGAATGAATAGAACAATGCTAACAATGAGATGACTAGCAAATTAGATCATTTTTATCGCCATATAGCCTTTGGGCTGCCGTGTTTCGTGCTCCTCCGTCGCGATACTACTCGATTGGGAAACTTGAGTATACCGCCGCGGTTCTTTGCTCCTCCTCGATCAGGTCGTCGGCGCATTTATCTGACAGTCAAATCACAAGGCCCGCCTTCCGGCGATAATGAGCCGTCAAATCATAAAGGCCCTCGCCTCTCGTGAAACCGACCAAGCTAGACTGCCCGCCCTCTAGCCTTTTAAAAATGTATACTTTTGTACAGCAGTAGTACCGATGGATTGCGCCATGGTGCAAAACTTGAAATTAAAAAAAGGTGGTACTACCTCCGTCCGGGTTTATTGATCCCCATTATATTTCATGCCAAATTTAACCATAGATTAAACTAACAAAATTTCTACGCATGTCACCAAACATTATATTTTTTAAACTATGTTCAAGTCTGAATCAATGAGATAATTTTTCTTGACATGCATTAACATTTTGTTAGTTAAATCTTTAGTCAAAATTTGACACAAACTACAAAGGGACCTATAAACCGGAATGGAGTAGTACATATAAGAGCGCTAAATGCCAAATTATGCATATAGTACTATTAAAAGGCTAGTCACAATAATGGTGTCCAGCACAACCCACCCCTCAAATAAAACTAAGCACCACAGAATTCTTTGACAAACTAAGCACCACTGAAATTCTTTGACAACTAAACTGCTAGCTATATGATGTTGGCCATATATATTGTATGTATATAATGTGAAGAAAGCAGTGGTAGTACTATACCAACTAAAAGATGAAATGTAAGAAATACTAGTATATGCGTCTTTGAAGAGTTATAGTAACAAGAAGAAACATAACATAGTTACTGCTGGGGGCTCGACACAACACTGCGCCTCAAATTAAACTAAGCACACGAAATTAAACTATGCAACTAATCCGGTGAACCTTTGCATTAGAAGTTTAGAACACGCCATGAGCAGCGACACGCCACCTTACTCGGAGTCCTCGTCCTCGTCCACGTCCTCGACTTAGTCCTTGTCCCTCTTCCTCTTGCCGATAATTCTTTGCTTGAACCGCCAACTTGGTTGTTGCTCTTCATCAACCCTTGTAGATATTGAAACAAAGGTAGCCATCCATTGCAGCGTCTTGGATGTGGTCTATATCTAGTACATTCCGCTGCCATGCATGGCGATGAAAGCGTGTATGGAGGTTTCTCGGTTTAACGTCGATGGATGAACCATGGCTCCTGCCGAGTCGACGTGAAGGCGACGAGAGGACACCAGCCGATTCTTTTGGAGGTCGAAGGTGTTGCCTCTGACGAGGCCTATCCGGCCGCAGAGACTTTTTATCGTTACCAAAGTCTCTGATGTGGTTTGACTAGGTTGCTCTCGAGGAAGTCCTTAAAATCCACGGCACTCAATGTCGGCATGGCATATGTGGTAGACCAAGCATAAGCCGTGCCATAAACCTGATCACGGCGGGCTTCTTCCTCTCTTAGTCCTTTAGATCCTTCTCTCGTCCCACGACTATGGTGTACTCAACATCTAGCCCGGCGACCCACTCATCATCGAGTCTTGAACATGCGTGCAGGCGAAAGGCATCCTTTCACCGTCGCGGAAATGCGGGTGTAGATGACGTCGAACTCATCGCCGATGATGGTTCTAACATTGTACTCACCGCCCGATCGGGGAGATTCGGGGCGCCATGGATTTGGGAGGAGGTTAGGATTAGTGGAGCTGCCGTAATGTGAATGGGCGGGGCGACTAGGAAGCGAACGATCGTAGTATTAAAGGGCGTGCGAGGGCGGTAGGAAGCGAAGCGCCAGCGTCGCGAGCGGCGAGGTAGTGTCTTTCCATTCTCCCATGATCTGAGCTTCAGAGCCCTTGGATCGATATCGAGCAGTTGCATGGCGTGATTCTAGACCTATGGGTGAATATCCTATCACGGAGGTTATTACGCAAATTTTGACAACTTACCATGCGGCCGTTTGATCTCGGATCCAAGGGCTGCCGCAGCTTTGTATCATGGTCGCGCCTACCACGACCGTCGCGTCGCTCGCGCGATCGGCGCCCTATGGAGATTTAACACGGTGCGTTAGGCTATCGATGTTGGCATGTCATACATAGTCATCACTTAGTCACTCATACTACAACAAGGTTGGCTATAAGTGTATTTTTTTACTCCTCTCTATCTCTTTCTTCGTACTCCCTCGTCCCATAATATAAGACGTTTTTGACACTAGTGCGGTGTCAAAACGTTCTTATATAATAGGACACTGAATACTAGTATTTATTGCATTTGCCAAGGTGACCTCTTCCAATGAAATGGTGTTGCTAAGTTTGCTTCATTAAATTAGGTATAGACTCAAAATTGTCTTTTCACCTAGGTACAGCGCTTAGCACCGTTTCTTCCTTGGGTCACCAAACTAGTCTCTCTCTTCTTGATTAACTTGCCACATCGGACTTTATGCCTATGTGGCAAGCTTAACTTAGTAGAACAAGTAAGTACAATAGTGCGCTTTACATGGCATTTTGCATATGTGGAGGAAAGAGAGGCAAGGAAAAAGTGGAGAAGTGGGCTCTCATGCAAGAGCCAACCTCTACTACATGGTGGAGCATTGGGAGAGGCACACATGTATGGAGGTGGTCGGGAATCGGGAGACTCACGCCGGTCGTGGCGCCCATGATTAAAATGATAATGGCAAGTCAAATCACGGGGCCCCACATCCAGTGATAACTTCTTTGTCAAATCACACAGCCCTCGTTTGCGGCAGCCTACTCCCTCGTCTTCTCGCGTCTCTGTTGACCCGACTAGGCGGGCTGTCCCGCCGCCTACCGAGGCAGAGAAAAGCCCGCCCTCGACTTTTAAATAGTATCTGATATACTAATTTTGTATCCATTGATTGCTTTCGCGCCATGGAACAAAGCGTCTAGAAAAGCGGCGGTGCACATGTGCGGAGTATACACACGCCCGTCGCGTTCGCGTCGCACCCAGACGGTCGGTCGATGCGGCTGCTGCTCTCCGAATGGAGCAGCATCATATTGCGTTCGGACACACATATGGGGCGACAATTGAGAACCGACCATAGGCACACTCCTGGCCCATAAGTTGGGTAACTTAATAGAAGAGGAGATGGCGATAGTACTAGAAAGTGTTGTACTACGTTGGTGCACGGAAGATCCTGCAAGACCACGAAAGATCGGTTCGTCCATGCATGTGACGAGACTCCGGCGGAACCGCTGGATTGGCTATCGTCTACATATCGTGCGAGCTGTGTTGTACATGGCTGTAGTTGTGGTGAAAATCTAAAAAGGTTTCTTGTCATCTCGCAAAATTAGGTGTCATGTGCTTGGATCACTCGAGGGTTAAAAGCGACAAGCTGAGTTGGGCTAGTCATTGGGGGCACATGCACGAGCGGTGGCTACTCGGCTGCCATCTAGGTCAAGCCGGCTATATTAATTAGGATATCTGTCGGCGGACCCCTTTTCTCTGAGTTTATCTTTAATTTGAGCTTTGTTCCTCGTCTAGTTTGTCCGTCGGGATTCATGTTGTCTCCTTTAGGCGGTGAGGTTATGATTTCTTGTCATGTGACATTTTTTACGTGTTATATGTTATAATCCGGCGCTTGAGATCAAAATAGCGACAAGCTGCGCCTCGAGACCCACGTGCATGAAGACTTCTCGGCAGTCATTGGCGAGTCAAGCCGGCTCCATTAGACAAAATAAAACTAAGTACTACTCCACTATATAGGCGAGAGCCTCGCTCTTGCTTGCTAGTGTTGCTCTCTTCACACTATCTCGGCCTCTCGAGATCTAAACACAGCAATGGTGGCCACACTCTCTCTCTCTCTCTGCTCACCGCTGGTCACAGATCTGCGGATCCTCTCCACCGGGAAGGTGAGAAGGTGCAACGTTCACTGTGATGATCCTCGGCGGCTCTTACCCTTTTGGCGCGTCGTCGAGCTGCCTTGCCGTTCTCTCCCAAGCACCACTTGGTGAGGAGGGCCTCAAACCCTTCTTCCTCGCTGCCGTAGTGTGGGCAGATCCGGCCTCCGCCGCCCACCTAGCGACATCCGGCGACCATCGGTATAACTTCCTTGAAACCGGCTTGCTCTACTTCCCGAGCTCTGGCGTCGCTGCATTTGTAACTTTTACTATTTCTCGGGCCCCTCGTAGATAGGATCGATCGCTGTTAGAAAACCACCTAATTTTTTATGTTTAAGAGGTAAAACTAGTTCATGCACTCGAATCTAGTACTACTTGGTTCAAACAAGGGAGAAAGGGTGTGGGGGTGGGGAGGATTTGTTACTGAATCTAGGACTTGGTGAAAGAGGAAATAATAGAGGCGAAAAGTAGCGAGGCGGCTATCCAAATGGTCTCTAGGTCTAATAGGAAATAAAGGAAGCAGCGATACAAATTCAATATAAACCCGATCTATTGGTTGAAAAAGGAAAGAAAGTGGGGAGGGGGGGACAAGTCAGCGAGTAAGTCCAGCACTATATTTGCTAGCCTCACACGGTATAAGGTGGCTATACCGAACAAAAATGGGACCAACCACGATATCACTGTACGATGTTTGTTGCCTGAGCCACTCTTATGTAATAAAGCTGGTAAAATGTAGCGATCGCCTTTATTAAAAGTAAGGACACGTTAAACCAATGTTGTTTTCAATGTAATGCCTCGATAATATGAATCAATGGCACTTCTTTACATGTCACGCTAAAATTTCCCATTAAGATAAGTTGGTTCTTTTAGTTAGAAATGCAAGCATCTGGTCCGCCTACTCTCCGTGCCCAAAGTAATGTCGTATTTAACGGTTGTCATAGTTAATCCTAATGCCCACACTAATATCTAGCAATGCCCTTGCTTTAGAAATTACTCTTGTCCTTGTAGGATTGCCATTGGGATAAGGAACATGCTTCTTTTCATTTGATGCATGTTTCATCACTTGATTAGTCACCCTCCTTTCCACCTTTTTGTGCAAGCAGAGATATACATTTCACGCTCGATCTTAGTTGAACTGCACAAATGATATCCAAATTATAGTTGAGCATTCCAGGAGCTTCACAACCAACCTTGATGTTGCTCAATTTTATTGCAACTAATGAAGAAGAAGCTCTGTGGGTTTCGTTTTATGATGGAAATGGAACCGGGGCTGGAGCCCTTTTCTTAGAAAAAATTGAAGAAGAAGCTGCTAGCTCACAGGACATTGCTTCATTTTAGGTGAACTGCACCAAAAGGTCCCATGAATTGAATCATCCATGTTGGTGGTGAAAGAGCCAGCTTGACATCGATCTAAGCACCCTCGGGCTCCATCCTTGCGGCCATACGGTACACCTAGTTTGCCACACTTTCGACCCTAGTGTCCTTGATAAAATGAAGTAATAATCTGAGTTAAAATAGGCGAGTGTCATCTCTATCATTTCATTTCCAATGTAGATAAAGAAAGTGCTTCTCTTTGTTAAAGTATGTTTCATCAACTAGTCCCATTGTTAATGTTTAAGCGTTTCTGCAAACTAGGGTGCTTAATTTTAGTTGATATGTACAAAAATAGAGATTTGAATGTCTCAAGGCACCTCCTTGTACTCTGCTGTACTGCGATGTTCATCCTTTGGCGAAGGTGTATCTGGGAGACTTGGGGCGATGTCCTGTGAGGCCCATCTAGCCCTCGACATGGCATACTATGATACTATCACAATCTTTTCTTCTATTTATTTTGTGTGTTTCATCAACTAGTGCCACTATAATGTAATCACGCTTTTTCATTATCGTGCAAGCAGGTTATTCAGCTGCATTTTGGTGGAACTGCACAAATGTGCGTATGAAACCGGCATATATCACGAGTGCGATGTGTGCCAAGTAAAATTACCGACACCAACCATCTGCATGCGCGCATTGGCATCCACCACCACCGGTGTGATGTGTGGCGCTCTCGTGGGCGGATCTTTCTCGGCAGCAAATCCTCTAACCAAATACTAGTAGCTTATATTGGCAGTTTTCTAGGGAGTACTCTTTTACGAAAGAAGCACCAATCTATTTTTCTTTATTTGTACCTTTGTGTCACAACTTTGACCCAAGGGTCGAGCTATTTCAGGGTGATTGGCGTAGTACTCGAAGGCTGATTGTAAGCATGATTTTCATTAGCTGTCACTGATTATAAGCATGGCAGGCGGAAGATTAGATTAGTGTGAAGCTTACCTTAAACCCTACGCCACCATTGAAGCAGGCGAGCATCGAGGAACCATGGAGAACAGCGGGGAAGCGGCGTCGCGCCATCCGGCCTCCTCTTGCGGTGGGAGAGCGAATACTCCTGTGGCTCGGTGGCTCTGCACCCTCACGAGCGACACACCATACTCGATCGATTCGTTATCCTCTGGGTGCTCGACCTTGACCTGTCGCCCACCACCTCTGCGACTATCGCCTCGGGCGAATCATGCTGCTCCATCGCCCATAGGAGATACTCGATGAACTCGGAGGGCTGGCGTGTTGCCGCCGAGAAGTACATGTACATCCATGGCCCTCATCGCCCATTGTCTCGCTCTTTCACATACATTGCCACATGGCCCTTGCGTCCTCGAAATCTCCCACTCATTGTCAAACCAACTAAGGATCTCCTTCAACTGGCTAACTTTGCACGGTGGCGCATGGCGATCTTCTGATTATTCTGCATCCTCTCCATAGATGTCCTTACAGGTGGTCGGTGCTAGCTTTGGAAGATGGGAGGAGGCGGTGGTCTTGCAATAGAAAGCGGGAGAGGAGAGGAGGTGGTTTTGGAATGGAGATGATGGAGAGGAGAGGAGGTGGTTTTGGAATGGAGATGATGGAGAGGAGAGGAGGTGGTTTTGCAATGGAGAAGATCGAGAAGAGTGAGGCGAGGCTGTGGTTTTGGAATGGAGATGATGGAGAGGAGAGAGGTGGTTTTGCAATGGAGAAGAGGAGAGGGGCGTTAAGCAGCGATTTAGGATTAGGCGAGAGGGCTGGTATTGTGGTGGATCAAAGTCAAAATCAATTTACCCTTCAATTAAGCGACCCCACATTAACTAGTCTCCCTTTTATTCTAGGTCATAATTGACCATGATTTTTGCACATAAAATATATGTTATCGTTGCAAAAATAATATAATTTGAAAGTACATTCGAATCTGAACCAAGCGATACAATTTTTGGTGACATGCATTCACATTTGCTTGTCAAATACTGATGCGTGGTCAAACTTTGACCCAAAATCATAAAACAACAACAAAATACTTCCAAGACCAGCGCCGCTCTTCGCTCTTCTCCTCTTAAACCACGCGCTCCTCTCTGTTCCAATCTAAATCAACGCCGCTCCTCTCTGTTCCATTCCAAAACCAGCGTCCTCCTCTCCCGTTCTAATCCAAAACCAGCGCTGCCCTCTCCTCTTCCATTAAAAACCACACTTGTGAGTGAAGGTGCTATGGAGAAATAGATCGATGGAGAGTACAACCCGTCGTGAGGATCGAGACGGCGACCCTATGAAGCTAGCTAGGATGTTGGAGATCTGATCTTGGTTTGACAACAAGGACCAACTAAGCGGCGACGGCGACATCCATGGCCAAATATCTGCCTTGAGCGAAAAGCGGCGATACTCCGGAGGAATCGCGCCGAGTACATAGAGCTGCTCCTCGGCATGGAGCAAACAGATTCACGAATCCGATCGTGAGGATCGATGGTGGGAGTATTGATCCCGGATGGAGCATCCACGGAGATTGAAGGATCGAGCATCTCTGAGGTGCCGTTTGTGAGGTGTCTGCGGGCGAGCGGTGGAGTCTTCGTCGACCGAACCCAAGCGCAAGAGGAGAAAATCAGTTGGCCGACGCGGCTTCCCGCCATCGTCTCCCTCGCCGTTCACATCGTCTCCACAGGCGGTTGTGTGCCGCCGAGGAATAGGAGGGCTGCCCCCTCCCCGACCAAATGTAGCGACCGGACCTCAAGCGATCGATCTACGTGCTCGGTGTCATCCTGGACCGATAATGTTGACACCACACGATACTCGAAGTATTTATAACGAGTAGCAATCACACACTTATTACATCGAATGTCTCAAGAGAACTTAATAAAATAAATATGGCTTAAGGCCATCTAATAACAATAACAGCGGAAGGCTTGGAAGAATAAGCGAGTCCATCAACTCCAGCGGCATCGAGTATAGAACCACGACCTAAGCACCTTACTGGTAAATGCGAAAAGTGCGCAACATGAAGCGTTGCAGCCAAAGCGAATTGACACATGGAATATCTTGGCAATGTAACACATAGAGAGTAATGAAAGAATAAGCTATACTACATGCATATATGGCTGGTGGAAAGCTCTATGGTTCTGATTTTTGCGTAAAGCCAATTTTCCCTCTTGCAAAGGAATGAATTTATTTAACTATCATGGTGGTTGTGAAACAACGAGAATGGTTGTGACATTCTCAATCCCAATTAAAGTACTCATTAAAAACCCAACAATATTAATTAGAAGCAACATGATGAGATTCACATGATATCCAAGTACTAGATACTCAAGATGTCCATAGCAGGGACATGGCTAACCATGATTAGTTTATACACTCTGCGAGAGGTTTGTGCACTTTTCCCCACAAGACTCGATCTCCTCCATTTGATTTCTCGCACTACATGGTGTTTGAAAGCGGATGGCCAAGACATAGTCTTTGAGCGCTAGCACCTTACATGTGGGTAGACCGTACCAACCTACAACCCCTACATCATCTAGTCTAACGTGAAGTTAGCACAACTTAGTCAACTATGATAGAGCCCATAATAGCATGTGGCTGCACGGAAGTTTCTAGCATGAATAATCTCATGATCCCTTTGAGCACAGGTGGCGGTCAGAAGAAATCTGAGGCAAGTCTGATAGAAACCAGGTGCCTCAATCCACCCGGATGTGTGTTTAAGTTGCCACCTTAAATAAACCATTAATTTAACAATCTCACATCTGTCATGGAATTCACTCACCCAATCCACGTCTACTAGTATAGCATGGCATAATAAGCAAACGTAGAAGTAACTCCCAAGGGTTTGATAATAAAACAGGTAATAGGTACTACCTCAACTACTTCCCATCCCACAATTTAATTAGATCCTAATCATGCAATGTTTCAGGATAGATCTAATGCATAAAAACTGGGTAGTAGAAAAGGTATGATCAAAGTGTTACTTGCCTTCAGCGATGATCCATGAAACCTAGAGACTCGAAGTAACGGTGGCGCACTCAAGGGTATTCTATCGCGAGACAAACAAACAAGCATACAATCAGTACTCATCTAATGCACAGGTAAAACTCAAATAGATCTAACCAGATAGTTCAACTTAAGAACTCGGTTTGCAAAAGAATCAAATCAAGCGAAACAGCGAAAGTCAAGCGGCGGAAGAAAACAGCTTCGTTTTACTAATCTGGATCTAAGTCAAATTTTACAGTAGCAAAAACTTGTTTAAGTAGGTTAGTCGGAAGAGGGTTTGAGGCGAAATTCGAGCGCTTGAATACGCTGATTTGATGAAACGGCGAAAAGTTATACTAAAATGAAAATCGGATCAAGAATCGCGATCGGAAAAATCGCGGATTAAATCCGAGAAAAAGAAAAAGCGACGAGCGGGTTAGCGAGCGAATGTTCGTTAACTAAACTAATCGATGAGCGAGTTCGTTAAAAGCGAGCGAGCAATGACGTTAAGCTATTTAACGAACGAAAAAAAGCTGAAACTAATAAAAAACTAAAACTAAAAAAGCGAAGAAAAACGCTTTGGTTTTTTAAAAACAATGACGCATAAAGCAATGACCCGAACCTCGGGCGGCGGGATCGTGCAGCCGAGTCGGCCGGTGGCGGCAATGTGGCAATGGCCTGGTCAGGCAGTGACTAGGGTTTGGCGAGGTGGGCGAAATGAGGCTGGCTCGGGTGGGTGGAGGCGCCGGTCTGGCGCTATTTAAAAGTGCCCCGGCGGAGTCCGCTCGAGCCGACCAAAGGTCGGTAGCGTTTTTTAAATAATTTCACATGAAGAAAAATAAAAAGAAATACCAAGCGGACTCAAAAATCCGAAATAAATTTTCCCGACTTCTAAAATCAAGCGGACTAAATGAACATTTATTTGGGGCCTAAAAACAATTTTAAAAAGCAGCATTTTCCTAAATTCAAATAAAAAGTGAAAAACTCCAAAATAAAATCTTATTTGATTTTATTATTAAATCTTCATTATTTCTTTATTTTGGGAAAGTCATTTTATTCCCTCTCTCATATTTTGATAGTAGAAATAATTGAAGATAAAATAATTAAAATCAAATGATCCTATTTTCAAAATTTGAGAAAACTCAAATATGAAAATAACGAAATCCCCAACTCTCTCGTGGGTCCTTGAGTTGTGTAGAATTTCTAGGACGAGCAAAAATGCAACAAAAATATGCTATGCAATGATGCTCTATGTATAACATTCCAAATTGAAAATTTGGGATGTTACAAACCTATAAGATGAATCTACGCCCTCGAGATTCGGGTTAACTAGAAAAATAGGTGAGGTGGTCCTTAAGCAGATCTTCCTCTCGCTCCCGGTGGCTTCATCCTCGGTGTGGTGGCTCCTTTGAACTTTGCAAAACTTAATGACCTTCTTTGCGGGTGACTCGGTGGCATACTCGAGAATCTTAGCTGGTTTCTCCTCGTAGGTCAAATCGTTATTCAACTTAGCCTCTAGTAGCCTTTGTATCTCTCGGTGGTATATCGGCCATCTCTGCGTGACACTTCTTCAAGCTGAAACATGAAACACATCATGAACTCGACAAACCTTGGGTAATTCCAACATGCGCAACTTCTACCATGCGCTCCAAAACTTTGTATGGTCCCACAAAACGTGGCGCTAACTTTCCTTTAACACCAAAACGCTTAACTCCTCGAAGTGGCGATACTCGAAGATAAACTCTGTCTCCGACTTATTATTACATCTCCTTGCGTTTTGAGTCGCATAGCTCTTACATCTTGTTGGGCTACCTTGAGCCTATCGCGAATTAACTTTACTTTCCGTTCGGACTCCTTAATCAAATCCGGTCCAAACAATGGCGGTCTCAACTTCATCCCACAACAACGGGGTCCTGCACCTCCTTCCGTACAAGGCTTCGAAAGGTGCCATCTTCAAACTAGTTTGGTAGCTGTTGTTATAAGAAAACTCCGCATATGGCAAGTTATCATCCCAACTTGATCCATAATCCAAAACACATGCTCTCAGCATATCCTCTAAAATCTGGTTGACTCTCTCGGTTTGTCCATACATGCATGGATGAAAAGTTGTGCTAAACTCTAGCCTGGTTTCCAAAGTTTCGTGCAACTGCTTCCAGAATTTTGAGGTGAATTGGGTTCCTCTATCTGATATGATACTCCTCGGAACTCCATGCAAGCATACAATCCTTGTCATGTATATCTTAGCCAATTTGGCACTCTTGTAGGTAGTCTTTCTTTGGAATGAAATGAGCTACCTTCGTCAAGCGATCGACTACAACCCAAATCGAGTCATAGCTTTGAGCAGACCTGGGCAATCCGTGATGAAATCCATACCTAGTTTATCCCACTTCCATTCGGGTATAGGCAATGGCTGTAACAATCCTGCTGCCGATGTTACGCCTTTACCCTCTGACATACATCATAGACTGCTACATACTCTGCAATATCCTTTTTCATTCCGGTCCACCAGAAAGTATTCTTCAAATCCAAATACATCTTGGTATTTCCTGGGTGAATCGAATATGGTGAATCATGTGCCTCTTGCAAAATCAACTTCCGAATCTCCGGATCACTTGGTACGTAAACGCGGTCCTCAAACCATAGGGTATCGTGCTCATCCTCATGAAACCCCTTTGCTTTCCTCTGCTCATCTTCTCCTTAATATAAGCAACTTCCTTATCTGTCCTTTGAGCTTCTCTGATCTTGTCCATCAAGGTTGACTGAATCTCCAATGCTATTACATAGCCTCGCAGAACTATTTCCAAACATAGCTCCCGAAATTCCTCGGCTAATTCCTTTGGTAAACCTCCGGTCATTAGGATGTTAACATGACCCTTAAGGCTCAACGCGTCTGCTACAACGTTAGCCTTTCCGGGGTGATAATGTAATATCATATCGTAATCTTGATGAGCTCCAACCAGCTTCTCTGCCTGAGATTTAACTCCTTTTGCGTGAAGATGTACTTCAAACTCTTATGATCCGTATACACCTCACAGTGGTTCCCAATAAGAAAATGTCTCCAAGTCTTCAACGCATGCATTACGGCTGCTAACTCCAAATCATGAGTAGCACAATTTAGCTCATGAGGCTTAAGCTGTCGTGAAGCATACGAAACAACTCTTCCCTCCTGCATAAGCACTGCTCCAAGTCCTCTATGTGAAGCGTTGCAATACACCTCTAATCCTTGAGTACGATCTGGCGGGATTAACTGCTGGTGAGGTAACCAAGCGTTTCTTCAACTCTTGGAAACTAGCTTCACACTCCTCGGTCCAAAGCGAACTTGGTATCCTTCTTCAACAATTATGCCATAAACCGCAATCCTTGAGAAATTCTCAATAAACCTCCGGTAGTATCCTGTGAGTCAAAAACTCCGGATCTCTCAACTGTTGTTGGCGCTTCCCGATTTGTCACGGTGACAACTTTAGTGGGGTCCTTTGCTATACCTTCTTCGGATATAACATGTCAGAAATCCAACTTCCTTTAACCAAAACTCACACTTCTTGAACTTGGCATATAGCGGTGTTCTCTGAGCTTCTCGGTACCAAGCATAAATGCTCCTTATGTTCTTCTTCATTCTTGAGTAAACCAAAATATCATCAATGAACACCACGACGAACTTATCCAAAAACTCCATAAACACTTTGTTCATCATGTTCATAAAATAGGCTGGTGCGTTAGTCGGACCAAATGATATAACGGTTGTACTCATCAGCCCGTACACAGTGGTAAAAGCCGTCTTAGGTATATCCTGCTCTCAAATCTTCAGCTGATGGTACCACAGTACGCCGTCGATCTTAGAAAACACCTTAGCTCCTTGCAATTGGTCAAACAAGTCATTGATCATCGGCGGTGGGTACTTGTTCTTAATGGTCACTTCATTCGATCTGCGATAATCAACAACCATTCTTAATGATCCATCCTTCTTCTCCACTAAATCTTGGTGACCCCCAAAGGCGAAGAACTTGGGCGAATAAAACCTTTATCCGATAACTCCTTAATCGCCTCTTAATTTCCTCCAAATCTTGGGCTGGCATCCTATCGGTCTCTTAGATATCGGCCCGATGCACAGCGATAGTTCAATCGAAATTCAATGTCTACGTCGGTGGCATGCAGCAACTCTTAGGAAACACATCCGGGTAATCCCTTACCACGATACTTCCTCTGCACAACTCTGTTAAGGAATTTACATGTGCTCTCCTCGGCTCATAATAGTGATACAAACTTGATTCTCCTCCCTTACGGGGTGGTAAGCAAAATTGACTTCTTGGCGCAATCTATGTTCCTCCATACTTGATAACCAATCCATGCCTAATATCACATCAATCCTTGGGATTCGAACTATTAGGTCGAGGAAATACATAGTGTCCAATCCTTAATGGCGATTGATCACACCATATACTAGCCATGTATTACGCTCGGGTGAGGTTACTAGCATGGGTGACCTAAGGGCTTGGGGTTATACTTATCCACAAATCCCTTGATATGTATGAATCACGATGCACGGTATCAAAAAGAACAAGCTGCGATAAAGTCTTAACCAAAAACTTACCTATTCGCATCGGCTGAGATTCAACCTCCTCCGCGATAGCGTGGTTCACTTATCCCCTGTTGAAAGATTGGCTTCTTTCCTAAGCTTCCATTACCATTACCATTTTGGCCTTACGGACAATCATTTGCATAATGCCCGTTCTTGCGGCACTTAAAGCAAGTGATATGGCTCGAGTCTACCTTGGGTGGTGTTGGCGGGTTGGTGCGGTTTTGTCCTTTGCTTCCTCCATTCCCGTTTCCATTCTTGGTGCCATTATGGTTGTCTGAGCTACCTCCTCCATGGGTATGCTGAAATTGTCCTCTGTCTTGAGGTAAGCGAAGCTTCTGCTGAGCTCGAGTTATTCTTCCCTGTCCATACTTTCTCTTGTGATTGTCAATCATTTGCTTTGCTTCCATTCAATCATAAAACACGATCTACTAACTCTGGTAGTTATTGAAGGTGGCTACCATCAGCTGCATGCTCAGCTCATCGTTCGATCCTTCTAGAAACTTCTCACCTTGGCTGCATCCGTAACAGCGTCATCAGGGGCATAACGTGCTAACTTCTGAAATCATCCACATCTTGTGGCCCCTCTAGTCCTCCTTGGCGCAAGTTGCGAAACTCACCTTCTTCATGGCCATAGCTCCTGCTGAAACATGGGCGTCTGGAAAGCTTCTTGGCCCGATCCCATGTGGCGGTGTCTATAGGGTAAGTGGCTGTAAATTCTCCCACCATCTTCTGCGGGTCCTTCAAGCTGATGTGCGACAAACTTCACCCTTTCTCCATCATGCATCCTGCGGTGGTCAACTCCTCCCTATCTTCTGGAGCCAATCATACGCAACAATTGGCTCGGTGCTCTTGGAAAACACCGTGGATTCAGCCTTAGAAAGCGGTTTAAATGGTCAGCGGTGGTGGTGGTGGTGGGTTGTTGTTGTTGTTGTTGCCTTGGTTATGTACCAATGTTTGAATCAAGGCATTCTGCTGCCGAATCAACTGAGTGATCTCTGGCGGGAAAACAAATCCAGGGTCGCGTCTCGGGGGCATCTGAGGGGTTTAAGAAAAGACGAGAGTTAAGAATAGAATGAGTTCTAGAGAGAAAACACTACCGATATGCACATGAGACAAAACACACAATATTATTCCAATCAATTCAAACAAGGGCATACAAGCGATTGTATCTATCGTTACAAAGTGCTAAAACTAAAACTAATTTAAAATGGAAACCTACTCTTTGTTATGGTGGTCGACTAGAAAAAGCTGCTCGATGAAGACTCCATGATATCTGCTCCGACTTCATCTTGAAATCATCATCACTAGGATCGGAATCGGTGTAAATGCGATGATGATGTAGTTCTCACAGACGGTCTGATCTTCATCTTCTCCTCCGGACTCCAAAAATAAAAAAAAATACCAAGCGGACTCCAAAAATCCCGAAATAAATTTTCCCGGCTTCTAAAATCAAGCGGACTAAATGAACATTTATTTGGGGCCTAAAACAATTTTGAAAAAGCATTTTCCTCAATTCAAATAAAAAATGAAAAACTCCAAAATAAAATCTTGTTTGATTTTATTATTAAATCTTCATTATTTCTTTATTTTTGGAAAGTCATTTTATTCCCTCTCTCATATTTTGATAGTAGAAATAATTGAAGATAAAATAATTAAAATCAAATGATCCTATTTTCAAAATTTGAGAAAACTCAAATATGAAAATAACGAAATCCCCAACTCTCTCCGTGGGTCCTTGAGTATTGTAGATTTTCTAGGACCGAGCAAAAATGCAACAAAAATATGCTATGCAATGATGCTCTATGTATAACATTCCAAATTTAAAATTTGGGATGTTACACCAATAGTCGGTCAGGTTGTGAATTGTCAGGAGGAGCTTAGGGTTGTCAGTATTTCCAGGTTGTGAATTGTGTTTTGTGTTGTGTATTTTGAGAGTACTTTCAGATATGAATGTCTTTTGAATTTCAGATTTGCAGTATTGAACATATGAAGAATTTTATGAATTCTAGAGATCTATTTTTAGCACTTAAAAAATGTAGTTTCATAGGAGTATAGAAGTGCAGACGAGAAAAAGCGCAAGTTTCGATTTGAGATAATAAAGCGCAAGTTCGGTTTTAGATAAGCGCAACTTTGAGAAGCGAGCATTTATATTAACGGCCTTTTCAAACAGGGTTAACATCATGTTGGAAGTTTTATTCATGAGTGAAAATGGAACTACCAGCCGATTAACATCATGCTGATCAACATTCATGCATAGCACATCTTCATATGATGCAGGTCAAAATGCCCACACAATGTCGAGTGTGCGAAACCACGAGAAAAAGCGAGGGGCGAAGTTTTGGCAAGTGTTGGGCGTGGTTTTAGGCTGCCCGTCTAGGCTTTCATTTTTAACATCGCAGCCCACGACCTCGGATGGGAGGGCCTGTTTGTATTTTCTTAGGGCCTTCATGTATCGACCGGCCTATGGACCTCCCATCAGGGTTTTATTTTTGGCCGCCCAATTTATGTATTTTTGAACAAAACACAGAGTCTGTTCTATTTTTCTATATAAGAATAGGAGCATGGTACAACTTATGTTTCCCTTCTAACTATATTATATATATTTAAATTATTTTATATGTTATTATATATTATTTTATTGTCATCATATATTTAACGAGATACTTACATATGTAAGAAAACAGTATCCCACATCTTATTAACTTAAAAAATAATTTCTTAACAAATAAAATCCTGGATTGTTTTGGCATGAAAATCCTAGTGATTGTGTACAAAAGCTTGGTAAGATTTAAGGCGAATGTAATAATATCACTTGTTATTTAAATATATTTATAACAAAATGCTCAGCCCTTTTTATTTTTTGATAACATTGCTGGCCCAACCCAACATTATAATTAGAATCAGCCCAACAAAATCGTGTATTTAGAGAAGTGCAAATGGCCTGTAATTTTTAGGAAATAAAATAAATGGGCCGCATGGGCCTTCATTAATTGTTCACCCAGCCAGCTAATGGCTGTAATTCAAAAAAGATCAAATTGTTGTAAATTCTCTTTGCGTAAAAAAATCTGTAAATTCTGAAAAAATGGGTTGAATCGTGCCACATTTTGGAGGCTGAAATGTGGGCCAATAGGTGAAATAGCATAAGTCGTTGTCAATTTAGTCAACAAATGATTACGACATGTTGGCCGTTGGATTTACATCCAGCGAGCGGCATCCATCTTCAATCTCGTCTTCTTCTCCCGGTAGCCCGGGACCACCTCCGCTTCCTGCTGCTAGCAGCTCTGCTTATGCAACCGCTATGAAGCGCTACTCCATCGTTAGCGAGCCATCCCTCCACCCCTCCACCTCTGTTCTTCTCCACCGATTGCGAACCAACCACACGCACTAGAACCGATTAACCCTCGTACACCTCTCCGTCTGCGACTCTACTCCAGCGTCTTCCATCTCCGGCTCGTTGCTGTCAGGGGCCTCGCCGTCGTCCACCACCTTGGATGCGCTCTGCGCGCGGCGTGGTCAGCGTGGTCAGCGAAACGACACCATCGAGTAGGCTGTTACGTGGAGAGGCGACAGTGGGTCCTGCCGCACACAAAATGCCTCCTTATTACGCGTAAAATAATGATTCCTCCACCTGACATTGTGGACCCACCAGAAGGGCCTCTGTATTTCACGAAAAAAATGTGCCCCCCGCTGACTTGTCGGACCCACCAGCTATCTTTTCGCACAAGGAAGTGCCTCCTTATTACGCACAAAAAATGAATACTCCCCACCGTGGAACCCGACATCTTGGGAGAGCTGACTTGTGGGCCTACCAAGTTGGCCAGGACGGAGGGCTTTGTAAACTTAGTCAATATGAATGATTCTAGCTCCTGTTACCATACGATGTTCATCCAACGGTTGTAGTGCTTCTTCAACCTCTGGTCTTCTTGCTCCATTGCCCAAACCAGGCGCCCGGTCGTGCCGCGTGCTCCACGCCTCTCGTGGCGGGCTGTGATGCAGCGGAGGCCTCACCGCCCCTACTACTCCTACCGCTGGCAGGCCATCCCTCTACTCACCCACCCCCTGTTATTCTGCGGCAATGAACCTCACACCATGACGAACGGTGAACCCTCGTACTCCTCTTTGCGTGGGCATCATTGCTGCGTCTTCCCGACTCCGAGTCGTCCCTTCCTAGGCCTCACGTGTCGTCCACACGCCGTGGTGCTCTCGGTGGCGTGGTCAGCGTGGTCAGAGCGACTTCCATCGGGCGTGGACTATCGTGGAGAGGTGACAGGTGGGTCCTGACGCGACAAGGAAGTGCCTCCTTATTCTGCGGAAAATAATGACTCCTCCACGACGGCGGGGACCCACGGACGGACCACCGTATTCGTGAAAAAAGTTTCCCCACTGCTGGGACCCACCAGCTACATCTTCGCACACATGGAAGTCGTCAGAAAAAAAAAGCGATTAAGCCCCACATTGCTTTGGGACCCACCAGCTACATCTTATACGCAAGGAAGTGCATCCGGGCAAAAAAGCGATTCGCCCCGATTCTGGGACCCACCAGCTACATCTTCGCCGCATAAAGGAAGTGCGTCCAGAGCAAAAAAGCGATTAGCCCTCATTGCTGGGACCCACCAGCTACATTTTATATGCATAAGGAACGCACGACGGTCGGGACCCACGGCGAAGCGTGCGTGGCGTTGTCGTTCAGTGTGACGTATGCGTACATATATCTGGTCGATGTAGAAGCGGCGCCGCGTGTAATAGTAAGCGCGTCGTGTCATAGTGAAGCGCGCGCGTAGCATGTACGTCATTACAGCGGCGAGGTGCAAGAAAGAAAATATGGCCACATCACGTACATCTGGGCGGGGTCTCGAGCGCCCTAATCGTGCATACGCACATGGCTGGGTCGAGCGGAGAAAGCGAGTCGTCGTCATGTTCATGGAGAGCAGCGAAATGCGTCGTGTTCATGGGGAGGCAGCAGAATGCGTCGTGTTCGCCGGGAGGCAGCAGGCAGCGTGAGAATAGCAGCGGCTTGGGCGGAGCGGCGATGGAAACAAGGCTGGCGTCCGCGAAGCGGAGTAAAGGCCTTGTGTTCGGCCGGCCACGGCCGAAGCGGTCCTTTTGATCGGGAGGGTGTGGCGTACCGCCAAAGCGGAGAAGCGGACCTCCTACGGTGAAACAGGGGTCTGTTGATCGGGAGGGTGTGGCGTACCGCAAAAGCAGACCAACGGACCTCCTACGGTCAGCAGGAGTCTGTTGATCGGGAGGTGTGGCATACCGCCAAAAGCAGACGAAAGCGGACTTGTGTTGGGCGCTACGGTGAAACAGGGTCATGTTCGCCGGGAGGGTGTGGCGTACCGCAAGCAGGACTCCACGAGATCTGTTCATCTCCTTTGTTGACCTCCTCCGGCCTCCACGGGTTCTGTTCATCCGGCCTCCACCGCGCTTCTCCACGACTCTTGTTCAACCACCCTTCCACGTCTCTGTTCATCCAGCCCTCCACCACGGGGTCATGTTCAACCACCCCTCCACGGCCACCCTCCACCATCTCTGTTCATCAGCCCTCCACACCACGGGTCCTGTTCATCCAGGAGAGCGCCACCGCTCACTTGTTCATCCACCCCACCCCCATAACACTCACTATTCATCAATCGATCGGCTTGATTAGCAGTAGTAGCGAAGAATCGCTCCATCGGGTTCGATTAACAGCCATCGATCGATCGCTCGAGTTGATGCTAGCGTAACTGCGGTGCTGTCGGTCGGGTTGATTAGAGCCAACGCCTCGCTCGGGTTGATTAGAACAACGCCTCGCTTTTGCAGCGCCTCGTGTACGAGAAAGCAGCATCACTCGGCCCCGACCTCCCACCGTAACAAGCAACTCCTCGAAATTGCTCCCCTCGCTTCTACCACGGTTTTTTCCGTCATGGGCGGCCCTAAGAATGTCATGCAGGCTGCGTCTCCGGCCCTCGGGGCGAAAAGCCCATTTTCTGTCATGATTTTTTGTCATAAGTAGGATCCCACATCTATGATGATGCGGGTTTTGTCACAATTATCGTCATAGAAGTGTCACAATAGTGGTAGATCTTGAATCGTTTGGTCTACTTGTCGCAGACGTGATGCCTATATTCATGATCATTGCCTTAGATATCATCATAACTATAAGCTATTCTATCAATTTCTCGGCAGTAATTTGTTCACTCACCGTAATATATGCTATCATGAGATAAGCCACTAGTGAAACCTATGTCCCACGGGTCTACTTTACATCATATAAGTTTCCAATCTACAATTCTAGTTTACTATTTATTTTGCAATCTTTACTTTCCAATCTATACAACAAAAATACCAAAAATATTTATCTTAGTATCTTTATCAAATCTCCCTTTTGCAAGTGGCCGTGAAGGGATTGAAAACCTCTTTATCGCGTTGGTTGCAAGGTTCTTGATTGTTTGTGCAGGTACTAGGCGATTTGCGTGTAGTCTCCTACTGGATTGATACCCTGGTTCTCAAAAATTGAGGGAAATACTTACGCTACTTTGCTGCATCACCCTTTCCTCTTCAAGGGAAAACCAACGCATGCTCAAGAGGTAGCACATAGCTGTCGGGTGGATGTCTGGAATATTTCTGTGGACTCAGCTGAACCTCTGCATGTATTTCCGCAGAGTCTCTCCTTCCTTCTGCGGGAGAAGCTGCAAATCATTGGGCCGCCCTAGTTCTTGATGGCACTTGCGTGAAGCGCCAGCGAACTCATAGCGCAGGTCAGCCAGTCGAAATGGAGTTCTCCGGCAAGTGCATCGACCAAGACCTCACGTTTGGCTTGAGTGACAAAGGGAAGTAATTGGCGAAGACCTTATCATCTCTTCCAAGGCACCTTGAACATCGATGGTGCAGATGCTCAAGAACTCTATCGGGTTTAGCCTTCCATGGTACTTCTCTGGTATCTCGGCGAGCGTATGAAGCGGGGCGGTAGCGGACTTGCCGTAGCTCCGAGTGAAGGCGGGGCACCCTGCCTTGAAAGGCAAGCACCCACCTTCGCTGAGCGCGGGCTCGTCGATGTTGTGGCCGCTGCGCTTGCCGGACTGGTGGTTGTTGTCACGGCGCCGCTCGACGGTGACGCGCGCGCGCCTTCCCTCTGCCTGTCCTCCATGGCTCGCCGTTGGCCTTGGCGTGCTCGAGGTCAGATGAAGCCGTCGATACACCGTCGAGCTCTTGGTTGCGTGGATCCCGTGCTGGTTGCCGCGGAGGGGATTGCAACATGGGGGTGACTCCTTCCGCACGGCCAGCAGCGTGTGTCGGATGTGGGGTTCCGGCAAACCCTTAAGGTTCAAGCTCTAGGGTGCGCGCGAAGTTTTTCCCTCCTACCAATCCACGCCCTAGCTCTCTAAGATCTTGCGGACGAACTCGACGAACTCTAGCATACGGAGACCACGAGATTTATCTTGGTTGAGACCACCGTTGTGGTGTAATACCCTACTCCAGTGTTTGTGGTGGATTGCCTCTTGGGCTGATGATGAACAGTACAAAGGGAGGAACAACCTCCTAAGGTTGAGGTGTTCTTGTGCTAGGGTAGGCTCTCGATCGGATCAGATCAAGTCAAGATGCCCCAAGCTGTGGTGGCTAGTTCTACTTATATAGGCGGTCCTCTTCCCAAATATCGGCGGAAGGGAGCCAACAACAAGGTAAATTTGAAGGGGCATCTAGTACAAGCTATCCAGACAAAAAGTGGTCTTCGCCTGCGAAAGGCTCCGGTGGTGACGCCATCTTGCGCTCCACGATGACCTCTGCCTTGCCGTCCCGCTGGTCTCGGTCTCGTTGCACCGATATGGCAACCTTTGCCTGATGCCTCGGTACTCCTCGCTTGCTCTTGCCTCCTTAGCACCAAAGAGGAAACAAGGATGCTTTGCTTGTGGCATCCGCTGGTGTCGTCGTCATGGTTCATATCACGAGAGCCTCGTGAGGTTTGCCCGCCTTGATATCTCCGCTCTCGTGAGCCCGCCCAGCTAGGCCACTCCTGAGGAGGTCTTGCGTCGTCCGCCTCGCGAGGCTTGGCCCCTCGTGAGGGTCTTGGATGCTTTGCGATGAAGATAGGCCGTCAGGCCCGCCCGACTTAACCACGCCGGGGCGCGGCGATGTCGGACCACGATCCTAAGTCACACCGATCTAGCATGTAACACATCATATCACTTTGCGGCCTCACGCCGCGGTATTCCCACAGGTGTCGCCTTACCATGGCCGGGACCGTTTGCGTCTTTTGGCTCACGTATATGATAGTGTCGCTAGCATCCATATGACAAAGAACCGGGCCGACATGGCTGATCGTGAACCATGCGGCGCTAACCTATGGGGACGAGCATACATGAATCACATCGAGCATGTCGGTCATCAGCGTATATATTCGGGCTGTAGCAGGGCTATGAGACTCCGGTATCCCGGCTGTAGCGGGCTAAGCGGGACTCGAATAACACCGCGTGACATTTCCCGAAGGACAGACATAGGAGCAGTGAAACACATGCCCGGCCAGTCAAGTGTCCAGCGGTAGTCTTTGGGCTAGCGAGGACTCGGTGAACCGGGCTGTGGCGGACTACTATCGCTCGGAATCACGAGACTACATTTCCCCATATGAGAGGCTGCCAAGGATAAACAACTAGTTTGTCGGATCCCACATACCAAGCATTTCAAACATACACATTATGCCCAATATGCGTAGATACAACATGGCATCACAACATAACTCTCGACTCAATATATTATCCATTAGGCTCCGAGGCGAGATATTACAAACATGGGTCTCATGACCCAACACTCGAAACATACAAGTCAAGCACAAGCGGAAGCTAAACATATGCGGATCTGAGACAACTACAAATGGAAAAAGGTGAGAAGCGACTATCTACCAGATCTGCCGAGGCACAAGATCGTAGCGAGGTAACAAGCTAAGCGTCGAAGTCCGTGGAACTACTAGCGAGGCGGCGTCTCTCGCAAAACATAAAATAAGCAAGCGTGAGTACAAATGTACTCAGCAAGACTTATCAGAACTAACTACATATGCATCATTATCAAAAGGGGTGGTGGAGTTTGGTGCGGCAAGCCAGCTTTGACTCGGTGGCTATCACGAACTACATTGCAAGTAACTCTGTTGAGGTGGCGCTACGAGTCCACATATTCACCATGGCAATACACCACTATGGACCGCTCCGTCTCCCTCGAGAGCGCCATCCATAGCACTCACGCTTATCTTGCGCATTTTAGAGTATCCACTTTCATTTGTCTATGAACTATGCAAGGGGTCCAAGTTTCCATATCCGAGGAATGCGGCTATTGAATAGATAATGATAACCTGCGGTGTACTTCTTCACCTGCGCTCTCGCCACTTATGCATACATACCGTCATGTACCTCGGCAACCTTCAAGCGGAAGCCGGGGCGAGAGTCGGCCCGACGACGACTAACCACACAAGTCTCGTCCGGGTTTATTGCCTATTCGGGTTCCATCCATAGGAGATCCGGCGGGGTGTCGCTCACGGCCCCAAGCGATGTGGCGGGGTTCCCAAGCCCACCAACGGGTGCCACTTGGTACACCGTGCCACTGTGCCTAGTCATCCCAAGCCCACATGCAGGGTGCCACTTGGTAGACTACTAACACTACCTACAAACACGAAACTAGTTGCAACTCACGGGCGGAGATCAAGTTGATTAATAAGTCGAGAGGGTCGATTACGGAACCCAATGTGTGGTAGTAACTGTTCATGGATCACAAACACGAACTCAGTTCACGAGGGCGGTTTCAATGAGACAACCCACCATGTACTCCTACATGGCCTCTCACTTACCTTTACCAAATCGTGTTCACACACTTAGTTCACACATGGTAGGACATGGTCACCACTTTCCAATTCATTCCCGATGAATCAGACCGACTCAACTCTAAGCGATAGCAGGCATGACAAACAAGCATAAATGAGTAGGCACAACATGGCTCAAACAATTCCTACTCATGCTAGTGGGTTTCATCTAATTCTTGTGGAATGACAGGTCATGCAAAGGATCAAGGGTTCAGCTACATGACAAGTAACACATGAGTCGTTGTTGTCCTAATGCAGTAAAATAGAGCAGGAGGCGAGAGAGTGGGATTATATCGGAATGAACAAGGGGTTTTGCTTGCACAGCACTACGAAGATAATATAGTTCTTCATCGGTGTCATCGAACTCATCGTCGGTACATAAATCTCTAGGGAGGGACAATTACCGGCAAACAAGAGAGAATACAATCAATGCAATGCACATTCACATGAATGACATGTCATATTAAGGTACTGAATTTACCTAGTGCAATAATAATCCAAGTTAGTTGAAGTGGAATTCAAACAAGGTTGAACTCCAACCCCAAATGCTATTTCATAAATTACCTAATCATGATTCATCCTATTCAGTGAGGTTAACTTGTTCAAACATGCATGATCATGGCATAAACAGATTCTTCATATTTTTCTGATCATTTTTCATATATAAATTATTTCAATCGAGCTACGGTTGAATTTCTATGAATTTTGAAGTTTTGAATATATTGCGGAATTTCTGATTTAATTAAATCGGAGGATATAATATTGCGTCGACCTTCTTAAGCATGGCGTCAACAGGTCAGCTATGGCTGGCTGGAGTCAAACGGCGTGTGGGGCCACGTCGATGTCTCGATTAGTTAACGGGGGTTTAACTCTAATCTAATTCAGGTTAGTGGCTGGGGCCTTTATGTCGATGTCGAGGTAGGTTAGTTGGTGATTAGCTTAAGCTAATCACGGCAAACAGGACCCGTGGCGAAACTCGGCGGCAGGGCTCGTCGCGGCGACCTCTGGGCCTTGGCGGAGTCCGTGCCACGAATCCACGAGGTGGCGTCACGAGAAACACGGGCGTAGCCGGGCTCTCGCGCTTACTGATGGAAGCGGCGGAAAAAATTGGGGGCGGGGCTCGCCGGAGTGGAGCTTCAGGCGCCGGAGTTGGCGGAGAGGAAGAGGGCTACTCTGATGCAGCGAAGCGGCAGGGTGTGTCGTTAGGCTCGAGGGCCTTGCTGAATGTGGTGGTGCGCTTCGGACCAGCGTGCAACCGTATACACAGCAGCGACATGGTCGGCGGCGGCGGCCTTCGGGATCGAAGAGGCGGTGGCTACAGCGTGTCGAGCACGGGAGGTAGAGATAGGTGAGAGCTCACGGCGGATCGGGGAGCTGGTTGGCGGCCTTGAGGGAAGCGGCGGGGCGGCGAGCAGCGTGGCGATCCCGGTGGCGGAGATGGAGAAGAGGCGATGGTGTCGCGGTGGTGCCTCCGGGCTCGCGTGGCAGCGAGGAGGCGAGGTCGGCAACAGCGGGCTTCGAGGCGTCTCGAGATGCTCTCAAGGGTGCGGTGGCTCTGACTCTGGCGAGCAGCCCAGCGGTGGCGTTCGGGTTGGCGAGCGAGAGGAGAGAGAGGAGGGAGAGGGGAGAGGCGGGTCAGGCGGCGTGGCGCCGTTCAGGTGTCGAGGCGGCGAGGAGAAGCGAGGAGGTGGCGAGGCGGCAGTCCCCAGGCCGAGACCTTGTGGCCTTGTGTGCCGTGGCGTGCCCCTATCCTCTGGCCTTGAGAAGGGGCAGTGGCGCTTAGCGGTCAGTGGGCAACTTCTTTGGGCAGTGGGCCGAACCACACAGCCTTGAGCAGCATGATAAGTTAGGTGGGTTTTACCTATTTTGTTTCTTTTTAATATTCGACATTTGTTTGATTTATTTAAAATACCAAATCACTTTATTTAATTATGCCAATTTTATATGAGCTAGTGGTAATATTCGAGCTCTTCAACAAAAGCACAATTATTGGACAATATTTTATATATATATAATAATATATATCCAATGCAATTAGGTATGCATTAATTCAATGCCCAAATATAAATACTTATGAACTCCCAAAATATTGGTTTGATTATTATCTCTGTCCAATATCTTGAGAGGGCCACATGAGCATTTTCTTGGACCCTTTGGAGCAATTTTTTATATTTGGTTCATTTCAAAAATTATTACGAGGTTTCACAAATCCCCATTTCAATTTCATGAAAATTAACATGATGACATGAATGCCTTAATGCAACTAATGTCAAACAATTCTAGGGCTGTGACAACTCACCCCACTAAACAAGAATCTAGCCCGAGATTCAAGGCGTGAGTAAGAGGAAAAGGAGGTCACGAACTATCACAATCTTCATGATCCATTTGCCCTTCTCGAAGATGTTGATTCATTCCATCATCTTGGTCTTGGCGTCTTGAGATCTTCACCCGACCGACAACGGAGAGAGAGAAACCCTACATGATTCGATCTTCACGATGATCAAGTAAACATGATCGACTCACGGAATTTGAGGCGGTGACACATCTCGAGTTGAGACACAAAATACATCGAGAGGATGGAAGAACAACAACGGGGTTTGATTGGTGGCAACAATCCACGCTTAGGAGATGGTGGATGGTGTCAAGGTGGCGAGAATTATTTACCATGATCCGTAACAGGACACCTCGAGAAAGGTGGCGAGAGAACTATTCCCTTAAGTGGCAAAAAGAATTACTTTTGATCCATAGATCCTTGGAACTCTTTATGCCAGCCTAAAACAATCATAGCGATCATTTGATGGAATGCAAGGAATGGTACACCGGACTAGAATGGATGATGTGGACTACCTTGTTGAAGACAACGCAATGGATGATTTTTGCTTATCGTCGGAGGTGGAGGGACCCATGGTAAGTCCACTTTTGAGGATGATCTTGAACAGAAATTACTAAGAAGGCAGCCCATAGAAATTGGCACAATGGGGTATAAGCTGGGAGCGAAATGCAAGCTGTTGAATGTTCCAACCATCATATCTGCACGAGATTCAGATCCGATTGGTGATGGGATACTTGAGACTCAGGCATATGCGAAAAGGAAGGTTGCAACACAAATCGGCGAGAAGGCGTTGCGAGATTCTCGGGAATGAACCAAGGTAGTAAACTCCAAAACATGGCGGGTTACGCTACAAACAGTTGAACATGTTGTCCCGGACAACCATGGCCACGTGGTAGTCTTATAATAAAACACTACCGAGTTCGGTGGGGAACCATAATCGAGGATATCGAAGTCTCTCATGAAGTCCATGGATTAGATCCCAAGCATAGACTTCTTTTCCTTGAGCAAATCAATCGGTGGCTTGGTGTGCTAGGAATACATATAGAATGAAGGTTGCAAGTCTCCGAACTCTGAGAATACTTCGCACATATGCATGACTGAATTGGGATGATTCGGAGGAGAGCAAAACAAACCTTTCTAAAATTCACGGCGGCAACTTACACGGATGCACATGAATTAGAAAGTCACTACTTTCATCAAACATATGCTTCATGAGCGAAACACGAAGAATTGCTTACACAAGTTTCCAATACTAGGTTGATGCTCAACATGACTCATGGGGAGACAAAATGCTCTTGATGGGCTCAACGACAACTCGCCGAATTTCCATATCCTTGGACTTCCACCATCATGTGAACACGGTGATAGCATTGGTCGGACCAAAAGATATAATGGTGTATGCTCGAGGATCAACCACGGTAAGACAACATCACGAATATCGTTGGTTACGATTTGACTTGACAATGGCCCATACTCAAGTCAACGAATTTGATAAGACAATAGGCCCGACAAGCGATCACGAGGACCAATCGGTGAAGATATCATCTTTCTTCAACACACACTACACAAGAATATCCCTTTGGATCGAACTAGGTTAGGCAAGCTTTTATCTTCCAACTCTCCAAGTTGTTGTTTAAGCAACCAACTAGCTCGGGGTATCCAACACAGATTCTTGGAGAAGGGTGGTTCACAAGAAACCAACTTGATCACGAGCTCAACATAACGGTCGAGAACAACCGGTAACATTTCCAAGGAGATAATTGGAGAGTCACGAACCACGGTATGTCACTAAGCTCGAGAACAATCTTGCTTTTACGGGCAAGGCGATATGATCAAATGAATGAGGACTTGACAAAATCCTAACTCATCAATCGAAGAGTACACCGAAAATAAGGACTAGGTAGCACAATCAATTTTAGGATGATGGTTTAATAACCAACACGCCAAGAATGAGAGTATTGTCCATTTACTACCAAGCAACGAGTTGCTCGGAGTATTAATTTCACACATCACAACTCACTTGTCGGCATTCCGGTTACAATAACACGGGACCGAGGAATGAATGATGATGGTAAGAAGTATCACTGCGTCAAAAATTCATGAGAGTTAGTGCAATTCCCGTGACACTCTTGACATAAAGATGGTAACACTCCAAGGTAGAACAGAATCAAAAGCTGAATTGGCATTTTGATCTGCGGGATACAACTACTTTGACCCAATCCTAGAAATGGATGAAGTCTTTGGAGTTTGTTTCTCCTAGTCATTCCGGGATAGAATGGCAGCCGGACCACAAGGATAAAATGCATCGATGAACTCGAATGCACCCATACCCTTGGCTATCAATTGATAGATGAAGGTCGAAGGCATCTAAGAGAACAACTCAAAGGAACATATAATTTTACGAGTTGTGGATGCACAGATTAGTATGTCGAGCAAGCTCAACATTTCTTCGGATAACCCATGCGAGAAAGGTAGAATTGGCAGATTCACATTTATGAATGGAGAACTCCTCAAACACTCTCTTTGTGATGTTTTGGTTCAAAGAACTTCGCCATAATTAGTTCATGGTATTTGGAAGAAGGATATACCACGGACCTCGAGGACTATCGCAAAGGTTACTAACATCCTAAAGGCACTAGTAAATACTAACAACATGAAGTAGGATGGATCTCGGGTTCAGCAACCCAGGAGTAGAATACCTACTACTAAATGGCATCACGGGATGCTTTCGAAAATGATGGCCAGAATCACCACACTTGGGATACAAAAACATTGCTAAATTGCTAGGTGACCTCCTAAGCACCTAGGGTCATAATAATAATTCCAACATATGTGTCGAGGCAGCAGTACCTCAACCGGGCTGGTTAGTGTGCTTATTACGACCAAAGGACATCGGAAGCGGAAGGAAAAGATTTGCAAATGCATCGGACTATTTAGAGACACAGGATGACTCGGACAGACATAGCGGCTGTAAATGCTCAAAATGATTTGAGACATCCTGCAGAAAATGGTGGCATAACCACTCAACAACATCATAACAAGATTCAGGATCAACAATTATCATCTGAAATAGTAGGAACCGAGGCGGGGATTAAAACCAACAATCTTATAGGTCTATGGATTAGTAACACGTCATCCTAATAGATAGATGAGAAGCCTAGTTCTTAAACCCGTAGAAGAGAAGAGGATGACTTTCGGATCGAGAAGGCCATGAGGTATAAGGAGTAAAAAGAGCCTTCGTTCCTTCACAATCAATTCCCTTACATAACTAAAGCATTTCTAGACACAACCCGACCAGTTTGGCTTGGTAACCCTCTGAGGCGATCGGGCTCGATACCAGCGCTGTCGGGACCCGATCCTAAGTCACACCGATCTAGCATGTAACACATCATATCACTTTGCGGCCTCCGCGCGGTATTCCCACGGTGTCGCCTTACCATGGCCGGGACCGTTTGCGTCTTTTGGCTCACGTATATGATAGTGTCGCTAGCATCCATATGACAAAGAACCGGGCCGACATGGCTGATCGTGAACCCAAAGCGGCGCTAACCTATGGGGACAGGCATACATGAATCACATCGAGCATGTCGGTCATCAGCGTATATATATTGGGCTGTAGCCTGGGCTAACGAGGACTCCGGTATCCCGGGCTGTAGCGGGCTAAGCGGGACTCGAATAACACCGCGTGACATTTCCCGAAGGAACGGACATAAGAGCAAGTGAAACACATGCCCGCCGATCAAGTGTCCAAGCGGTAGTCTTTGGGCTAGCGGGACTCCGGTGAACCGGGCTGTAGCGGACTACTATCGCTCGAGAATCACGAGACTACATTTCCCCATATGAGAGGCTGCCAAGGATAAACAACTAGTTTGTCGGATCCCACACATACCAAGCATTTCAAACATACACACATTATGCCCAATATGCGTAGATACAACATGGCATCACAACATAACTCTCGACTCAATATATTATCCATTAGGCTCAGAGGCGAGATATTACAAACATGGGTCTCATGACCCAACACTTTCGAAACATACAAGTCAAGCACAAGCGGAAGCTAAACATATGCAGATCTGAGACAACTACAAATGGAAAAGGGTGAGAAGCGACTATCTACCGAGATCTGCCGAGGCACAAGATCGTGGTGAGGTAACAAGCTAAGCGTCGAAGTCCACGTGGAACTACTAAGCGAGGCCAGCGTCTCTCGCAAAACATAAAATAAGCAAGCGTGAGTACAAATGTACTCAGCAAGACTTATCAGAACTAACTACATATGCATCATTATCAAAAGGGGTGGTGGAGTTTGGCTGCAGCAAGCCAGCTTTGACTCGGTGGCTATCTGAACTACATTGCAAGTAACTCTGTTGAGGTGGCGCTACGAGTCCACATATTCACCATGGCAATACACCACTATGGACCGCTCCGTCTCCCTCGAGAATGCCATCCATAGCACTCACGCTTATCTTGCGCATTTTAGAGTATCCACTTTCATTTGTCTATGAACTATGCAAGGGTCCAAGTTTCCATATCAGGAATCGGCTATTGAATAGATAATGATAACCCTGCGGTGTACTTCTTCACACGCTCTCGCCACTTATCGCCTGTACCGTCATGTACCTCGGCAACCTTCAAGCGGAAGCCGGGCGAGGTCGTCCCGACGACGACTAACCACACAAGTCTCTCGTCCGGGTTTATCGCCTATTGGGTTCCATCCATAAGGAGATCCGGCGGGGTGTCGCTCACGGCCCCAAGCGATGTGAGCAGGTTCCCAAGCCCACCAACGGGTGCCACTTGGTACACGTGCCCTTGTGCCTAATCATCCCAAGCCCACATGCTTAGGGTGCCACTTGGTAGACTACTAACACTACCTACAAACACGAAACTAGTTGCAACTCACGGGCCAGAGATCAAGTTGATTAATAAGTCGAGAGGGTTGAGTTACGGAACCCAATGTGTGGTAATGCTGTTCATGGATCACAAACACAGAACTCAGTTCACGAGGGCGGTTTCAATGAGACAACCCACCATGTACTCCTACATGGCCTCTCACCGCTACCTTTACCAAATCGTGTTCACACACTTAGTTCACACATGGTAGGACATGGTCACCACTTTCCAATTCATTCCCGATGAATCAGACCCGACTCAACTCTAAGCGATGGCAGGCATGACAAACAAGCATAAATGAGTAGGCACAACATGGCTCAAACAATTCCTACTCATGCTAGTGGGTTTCATCTAATTCTTGTGGAATGACAGGTCATGCAAAGGATCAAGGGTTCAGCTACGCAGCAAGTAACACATGAGTCGTTGTTGTCCTAATGCGATAAAATAGAGCAGGAGGCGAGAGAGTGGGATTATATCGGAATGAACAAGGGGTTTTGCTTGCACAGCACTTCGAAGATAATATAGTTCTTCATCGGTGTCATCGAACTCATCGTCGGTACATTGTCTAGGGGAGGACAATTACCGGCAAACAAGAAGAATACAATCAATGCAATGCACATTCACATGAATGACATGTCATATTAAGGTACTGAATTTACCTAGTGCAATAATAATCCAAGTTAGTTGAAGTGGAATTCAAACAAGGTTGAACTCAACCCCAAATGCTATTTCATAAATTACCTAATCATGATTCATCCTATTCAGTGAGGTTAACTTGTTCAAACATGCATGATCATGGCATAAACAGATTCTTCATATTTTTCTGATCATTTTCATATATAAATTATTTCAATCTGAGCTACGGTTGAATTTCTATGAATTTTGAAGTTTTGAATATATTACGGAATTTCTGATTTAATTAAATCGAGAGGATATAATATTGCGTCGACCTTCTTAAACATGGCGTCGACAGGTCAACTGCGGCTGGCTGAGTCAAACGGCGTGTGGGGCCACTGCGTCGGTGTCTCGATTAGTTAACGGGGGTTTAACTCTAATCTAATTCAGGTTAGTGGCGGCTGGGGCCCTTTGTCGATGTCGAGGGTAGGTTAGTTGTTGATTAGCCAAGCTAATCACTGACAGCGGACCCACGTGGCGAGGCTCGGCGGCAGGGCTCGTCGCCCGGCGACCTCTGGGCCTTGGCGGAGTCCGTGCCACGAATACTGAGGGTGGCGTCACGAGACACAAGGCGTGGCCGGGCTCTCGCACTGAGTGGAAGCGGCGGAAAAAAGCTGGGGGCAGGGGCTCGCGGGGTGGAGCTTCATGGCGGCGCCGGAGTTGGCGGAGAGGAAGAGACTACGGTGCCGCAGCGAAGCGGCAGGTGTGTCGCGTTAGGCTCCACGAGGGCCGCTGAATGTGGTGGTGCTTCGGGCCTTGCGTGCAACCCGTATACACGGCGGCGACATGGTCGGCGGCGAGGCCTTCAGGATCGAAGAGGCGGTGGCTACAGCGTGTCGAGCAGGAGGTAGGGGATAGGTAGAGAGCTCACGGCGGATCCGGGGAGCTGGTTGGCGGCCTTGGGGAAGCCTTGACGGCGGCGGCAGCGGTGGCGATCCCGGTGGCGGAGATGGAGAAAGAAGCGATGGCGTCGCGGTGGTGCCTCCGGGCTCGCGTGGCAGCGAGGGAGGCGAGTCGGCAGCGAGCTTCGAAGCGTCTCGAGATGCTCTCAAAGGGTGCGGTGGCTCTGACTCTGGCGAAAGCAGCGGTGGCGTTCGGGTTGGCGAGCGAGAGAGAGAGGAGAGAGGGGGAGAGGAGGCGGTCGAGGCGGGCGTGGCGCCGTTCCGAGTGTCGAGCGGCGAGGAGAAGCGAGGAGGTGGCAGGCGGCAGAGTCCCCGGCCGAGACCTTGTGGCAGCCTTGCCGCGTGCCCTGTCCTCTGGCGAGAAGGGGCAGTGGCGCTTGGCGATCGGTGGCCGACTTCTTTGGGCATTGGGCGAACCACCTGGCCCTGAGCAGCGATAAGTTAGGTGGGTTTTACCTATTTTGTTTCTTTTTAATATTCGACATTTGTTTGATTTATTTAAAATACCAAATCACTTTATTTAATTATGCCAATTTTATATGAGCTAGTGGTAATATTCGAGCTCTTCAACAAAAAGCACAATTATTGGACAATATTTTATA